>JAXBDA010007984.1:0-16054 GCA_036023075.1 Gaultheria prostrata
AGTTAACGGATGGGGGAATCTTGGTAATAGTTTCAAAAGTAAGGGAGGTCAGTGATATTTCAGAAACCTCAGGGGAGGTCCTTGCATTTGTCAGAAACCTCAAGGGAGGTCAGTGAAATTTACCCAAAGACAAATTGCATTATGAATATTTATCCACTCTACGAAAAATTATAATAACATAAAACCTTGTAGTGGCGAGTCTATATAATTCGGGAATAAAAATTTATTTTCTTTATAATAATTGCGTTTTCATCTGTATAATTCGGGAATAAAAATTTATTTTGTTTATAATAATCGCATTTTTTGAAAACCTTGCGGTGGCGGCCGCCACGACTTGTCCCCTGGCTCCATCCTTGCCAACCAGTCGAGCGTTGTAGTGTTCGAGGTGGGCTTTTTTTGGGGGTAAATACTGGCTTGTTTGTAAATGAGCCAATCCCTTAACCAGCCGAGCCCAAGTCATTTACTAAACGAGTCGAGCTTTTTCAAGCTAAGTCGAGCTTTAAAGTATTGAGCTGAAGCTCGGCTCGATAACTAAACGAGTCGACCGGGCCTCTAGCTGCACACGAACAGCTCGGTTCCAGGGCATTTGCAGAATTGCAGCCCTGCTAATCCATCTATATCATACAAATACATATAGAAAAAACACAAAAAAAAAAAGAAAGAAAAGAAAAGAAAAAGAGAGGCGTGGGACATGCCTGGAAGCGTGTGAGGTCAGTTCCAGGGCGAACATTCTTCAAGAGACCTAGAACGCGTTGGAGAATATTAGGGGCTTTGTAATCCTCAACTTCGTCGTCGTCTCCTTCTAACTTCAATGGCGCTGTTAATACAGCCTTCCTCCTATTACTATTACTATCACCACCACTACCACCGCTAGTTGTCCCGATGGCACCGCCGCCGCCAACCCTAGTATTAGCCTCCTTCACAATCGCATCCTCATCTTGCTTCACCTGCGCCACACCACCGCATAATTTGAAATTCAATTCAGGCATCACAGGTAAAATCAGAGGCTAAATTGAGATTTTTGGAAGCAAGTATTTGATGCCATGGTGATATACCCTGTATATGATGACTATAGTGAGAGAGAACAGATTTCCAACGCCAATTTTTTTTTTTATTTGTATATTTTTGTTGACTAAAAATGAATGATGCAATCAAATTTACAGTACAATTTACTAGTAGTATTTGGAATGGAAATTTTTTATTAAAAAAAAATATATTTTTTTTAAACTTTAACAACAACTCGATAAATTGTTTTTAATGTTTTCGATGAGTTAAAACAGAGGTTTAATCATTCCACACTATTTTATTGTTTGATTTGAGAAAAAAGAAAAACAAACAACGTGTTGAGAAGAGTAGATTTTTATTACACTTTTCTTCATAATTATTTTTGTTCGTCTTTTATTTATTTTTCCATAAAGCCCGAGTTTTGACGGCCAAAATAAATGGCTTGAGGGCCTTGAAGGACTTCGATAGTTTGGAGCGGAAATAAAAACCCACTAGGGTGTCGATAAACTGAGAAAAAAAAAAACAATAAATGTACTTCTTGCATTTTTCAATAAATTTTTTACTAATTTTAATTATTTTTAAATCTTTAATGTTTTCGATGAGTTAAAACAGAGGTCTAATCATTCCACACACAAATCGTGTTCGTATAGCTCAACCATGGTATGGGATAATTGGACATAAATATTAAACCAAGATTGATAAACCTGTTATTTTGTCTTTACATTATTTTTATATTCGATAAGTTTTAGTATTTAAACTATTATTCTTTACCAGCAATTAATTATTTCCCGATACTTTTAAAGTTGGATGAGATTTTTGGCTTCGTCCCTACCCTTGTCACTTTATTTTGTTGTGTGCCGGAATTTTAGCCTTTAATCTGCATGAGGTTTTACGTAACCCACTTGTACAACAAGACAAAAGGTTGTGGTCTCATAATGCTACATGGAAAGATAAAGATATGGCTGATGTGAACATAATTTCACCTTTGTAGTAGTGCTTTTTTTGCTTTATGACTCGGGTGTCGGTCGGGTCATTTTATGCATACTTCAACTAATCTTGAGTGATCAATTCCTCCGTTCACTTGCGTAAAGCCCAACTAGAGTCAAAGCAAAGTTCCATGCCATGCAGCTGTATATAGTTTTTTTTTTATAACTCAATTGTCTGGATTAGCTTACGCCCATTTCGTTTGATACTGGGTCTCAACTCTCAATTCTCAAAATCACCATCCACTTGCTGGAAACTCAATTAAACTCGGAGCAAAGTTCCGTATAAATTGGTCTTGTAGTTTTATACTAGTTTTGAACTCCCCGTTTTACCTAGTTCCTACAACGCATATTTCTAAACTTGACCAAGTTTGTATACGATAAGTAGCCGACTGGTTTTAGCCGGCAGCAGTATTGATAGGAGACCGAATCAGCAGGCTGGTTTTAAACGGCAGAAGTATCAATATTTCTTATCTTATTTACCAACTCTCAAAATAATGCAGTCTATCTGTTTCCTTGCTTTTTCCCCACCTTTTTGTTTTTATGTTTTTGTTCTCCCATTTTTCTCTAACCAACTCCCTTAAATCACTACTAGTGACGACACAAAATCTTCATTTGACAAAAGATTTCAAAAGTGTTCTTGGAAAATGGATTTTGGAGGGTCCAGTTCAAAAAAAAAATTTGGCATTTAATTTCCAAGCCTATCTCAATGGGGACCGGGGGTGCTGGAGAGCGGCCCTGGTGTACAATATCAAGTCTGTCAGATGTGTTTTCAACGGTTCAAATTTCACCTCGGCAATGGACGGTTTGGATCAACAAAGTGCGCGCCGAGATGAAATCCGAGCCGTTAAAAACACATCTCCGACAGCCCTGATGCTGCACACCAGTGCCGCTCTCCAGCATCCCTCTTCCATCTCAATGATCAAGATCCTTCAAGTTTTAAAACTCTTTGAGAGTATCAATCATACCAAAAAAAATCACGTTTATTTGGGTTATTTGATTTGATTGCAGAACACATTTATCAGAAGAGGAGAGCTTCTTCAAAATGCAGTGTCAATTAGATTCAAGGTAGTAACTAGTAAATGGGTTACACCCAGCAAGAGCATAATTTAGAAGGACCAAGTTAAAAGACATGATAAATTGAAGGACTGATGAGTAAATTAGGTACCATAACAATAAAAAAAACGGGGGATATTTTGATGTTCCTTATGATTACATATACGCTGTTGCTTGGATCTAGGACAGAAAACAAGTCGAGGTTTGGTGTGTCCAAGCTCGGCTCGTTCATTAAATGAGTTAAAAGTTTGAGCTCGAGCTCGGGTCGCTATAAATGAGCCAAGCTCTTAACGAGTTGAGCCCGGTTCATTTGCTAAACGAGCAGAGTCTATACATATGAGCCGAAAACTCGAGCTCAAGCTCGGCTCGATTACTAAGCAAGTCAAGCCGAGCTTTAACGAACCGAGTTGCTCACGAGCAACTCGGTTCGTTTACTGCTTGGATCACAAATCTAAGGGGTTTGACCAAACTATTTATTTATTTTTTATTTTTTCAAATTAAATTAAATGTTTGCTAACGTCTTTAAATTATTTTGTTTATCTGACCGATAAAAAATTTAAAGCTTGACAAAGTTTGGGAGAGAGAAAAATAGTTCAAAATAGACAAATTTCCTAATTTTTTTTAATCTTTCCCAACCTCTTTTCAAGTTTTAACACTAATTTTATTATTTGATTACCCTCGTCGAGACAAATCCAAGAAATAATTTACAACCAAAACAAAAAGCCGCGAAATAATAAATGAAATAAAACTAGTCCGAACTCCACGTGGCAGACCCGTGAAAGTAGTCAAAAGACTTCGATTGCGTTCAACAAGAAACGTAATCCAAAGTGAAGTGAATATAGAGCTTTGCCAACCCCAAAAAATATTCGTTTTCCCTATATTGCTTTCACACACGAAAGCAACGAAAAGAGATCATAGGGCATGCCGCATGCATATTACAAGTAGAGAGGTATATTAAAGGAAGGTTCATATGACCAATTAGGAAAGTACCAATTTGAATATCATAGGCATCTAATTAATACTGCAGGCACACATCCAAAATGCTAGGGTGACCGATAAATAATATACGTACAGATGGCGCACACGAATAATTCGAATAGTTCATTAAATATATATATATAAATGGTTGATTCAATTTTTTATTGTAACACGCCATTTGTAAGTTATCCGTACTCCCAATATGGGTACCCATGGTCGATCTCGGCACACATATACATACGCGTATTATTATTATTCCATCTTTTAATTTTATAATGGATGACATGTTTCAAGATTCGTGACTCTAAAAAATTTGCCTATAATTTATGGTTTATAGCATTTGTTATGATTTTGAAAACTTTCTATAATAGAATTAATTGAAATTCTTGAAATAAAATTCATATTACATATAAAAACTATTATACCAGAAATATAAAAATTTCCTAAGATGTCTGAAATAGTAAAATTGACGTATTATATCGAACAGAGGGAGTACGACTATATATACACGCTATCTACTCTTTTTTTGGATCTAGATCTTCTCCAGGTTATTTTTTGGTTATTTTTTGGACCGGAGGAGACAGTCCACATCTAGACCGTCCATTGTTATATTCAATAGTTTGAATTTGCACATAAACTCTTTCTTTCTTACGGAAAGATTCTTCTTAAAGACGGACGCAACAGTGGGTTAGCCTAGGCGACCGCCTCACCCAAATTTGAAATTTCTCTTATACATATAGTAATAAACTAATATTTTCTAAAAAATTTACAACCATATTAGTTCACCCACGCGTCCAACTAAATGTTATTGCAGTATTCGTCTAACCCATACTCGAATCATGCGTCCGTCTAGGGCCTTTCCCTTCTTCTTTTTTGTCTACGTAGTGAAAGAAAATATGAGCATATAGAGGATGTGACAGAAAACAGGTTAACAATCAGAGATTAATATATACCGCTACCAAGTACCAATACCACGAATCAAAACTGTGTAAATGCAGAGTTGAATAAGTAGGATACAATATCAGCAATGGATTTGTAATTTTGGGTGTGATGTCTAAATAAATATAATTTAAACACCAGCAAAGAAATTTAATAGCCGGAAAACTGCTATAGAAAACCAGGAAAATTATTTTAAGATGTAGTATACATCCTCCGCAAATTTAGAGAGAGAGAGAGAGAGATGTGTACCATATTGTGGGGAGGGGGTAGCTTAGCAAAGGAAGCAGAGCTTCTGCTGAAGCGGATGGACTTCGTCTTTGTGCACACAGAGAGAGAGAGAGAGAGAAGATGCCTCAATTCTTAGAAGGCGGTGTCTCTTTTTTGAGTGGCTTCAAAACAAGGGGCAAGAAAGATCTTTTTAAAGGCGTTTTTTCCATTCGTATTTGTTTATGGTATGTATGCGTATCTATGATTCTTTTTCTAATTTATACCTATGGGTTTTGGTTAAAAATACTGTATTCCAACTGTACTGGTGTTGTTTTCGCTACATGGTATTTTTGTTATATATATGAGGTTCTGATCTGAGGATGATGACCTGTGTGAAAATAATGTTGAACATATTAAAAATACCATAGTGGAAACTCAGCCTAAGTTAGGGTGCACACCGGGCCACCGGCCAGGAAGCCTGTCCATCCCAGCTCGTTCTTTTTAGGGTTCGGGATAAATATTTAGGCACATAGGGCTAGGTTGAGATTTTAAACTCATTTACAAAATGGACTAGGTTTGGGAAAATTCCTTGAGGCCTAGCCCGATTAAAATAATATTTTTATTTAAGTAGGATATGTGTATGTTGTTACTACTATAAGTCTTTTTTTTTTTGGTCAATCGCTAGAGCAATTTATTCATGGTAATGTCAAAGAAGAAACATCGAGGGATACTTCCCTAGCTACTAATCCAGTCCGGAACGCCCTCCTGCCAGATTAAAGGGTCATCCAATGATGTGGCATATTTGGCTATAACATTAGCTACCCTATTACAATTACGAGAAACAAAATGAAAAGAATAAGAAAGGAAATTACTAACTAAAGACAAAGCATCTCTAATGACAACTTCAGAACATGCCTTGGCTGTAGATTAACCTTGCAACGTCTTGATGACTGTTTGCGCGTCCCCTTCCAACATATACGCATTGAGGAAGCAGCGGCACCCACAACTTTGCCCATAAAATTTCGAACCACAAAACCCACACCCCCTCGTACGTGTTTTCCCATCAAATGCACCATCCACATTGATCTTCAAAAATCCAGGATCTGGTGGTTGCCAACGATCGAGACTCACTTGCACTAGTTGTTACTTGAGCACTTGACCGCTCCTTTCGTACATCTTGTAGAAAATTGTTGAACTCCTCTACGCTCGCTCAATAATTGTGGTATCCGGCGCCCAAATCTAATTAAAAACCCAATTGTTCCTTGCAATCCAAACATGCCAACCAACCATCGCAAATAAACTAGAAGCCTCCCTCCGTTCCTCGATCGCCACTGGACTTAGCACCAAGCCCCACCCAAACATCTTTCAACTGCGCAGAAATAGAGGTTTCTAGTCGAAATTTGAAAGGGGATAACAGCCAGACCCTTGTAGCTCTATTTCAATTAAAAAACATATGAGGTGGAGTTTCTTCTGCCAACCCACAAAGAGGGCAGATCGGATCCATGAGAATTTTCCTTTCGGCTAAAGCCATATTCACAAACACAATTCCACGAAGACAGCGCCAAAGAAACTTTTTAATTTCTGTCGGAGCTTTCATTTTCCAAACTCCTTTCTAGAATCGTTCATCCTCAAGGATTTGTTTTTCCTTGAAGCGGCGCATCTCATCTTATTAAAGAGTAGGTTTCATCTTTGTCTTCATTCTCTTCTCTTTTCTTTCAACAATTAATTACTTAAATAGTTTTGTGAAAACCTAAATCGTTACTATAATTACAACGGTTATGAATTCTAATTTGTGATCATTATGGTTAAATTTATTTTTATAATATGTTTCAGAAACTTAAATGAACTTGATGAACGGGCTTGAGAAATTAAAATTTTAATTGAGTTGGGCTTGGACATATTAAATGAAGCCCCATTATTAATGGGTCGGATTTGGACTTGCACAAGTCCTATTACTATTATCTAAGATAAATCCGACCCAAACCGAACTCGGCCCAGCCCCGTGTACTTGCACCCCTAGCCTAAGAATCTGAATAAGGCCAGGATGTGTTACCTAGTCTGGGGATTATGATTTACAAAACTTAGTTAAATATATAAGAATCTGAATATGGTGATGTTATAACCTATTGATCATAATCTATTATAAATCAGGTTTGCTATAACCACAAATAAGCCTCATCATTCCGCCCGTTGACCTGTGGCCCGCCCGAAGCCTGCTAGGTCTGCCGGGCTTTGCCCGCCCGAGCCCGTCAAATGGGCGGGCTTAGCCCAGCCCGACTTTTACATGGGCCGGGCTTGGGCCTAAAAATTTTAGCTCTAACCCGCCCGCCCGTTAGCCTAACCTGCCTGCCCGAGATATTAGCCCGGCCTGAAGCCCGGTACACTAATACACCCGTATGTATGCATGGGAACAAAATTATTCTCATGTTTTCCGGCAGACCAAAATGAATTGTGGGCTGGTTGAGTGCACTATTGTGCATGCTTCTCAAACGCATGGGATGCTCAGAAAACTGGGGTATCCAAATTTTATTCTTATTATATGCAAGCTGTGTTGCTTTTTGCAAGTAAAGTATGCATTTTATTAATGCACAATGCAAGTCAAAAACTGACTTGGTTTGCCAACTTTTGTACAACAAGTGTTTCCATATCTCAGCAGACACTGGGCATGGGAATGTTTAAAATCATTGGGTATTTGCCATGCTGTAGGTCACTGTGTTGCTTTTTGGTCCTTGTTTTATTTTTTTCAATCCATTGGAAAAACAAATCCTCCTTATTTCGGTAAGGAAAAAAAAACTATTAATTTTTTTGAGAATTAATATGCAATAAGCATTTTAGCCCGCCAAATAGCCCGGCCCGGCCCACCCGAAGATTGGCCCGCCCTCACGCCCGACTAGGATAAGCCCGTGGGACGGGCCTGGGCTTCATCTTTTGAGAGATAGTCCGGCCAGCTAAAAAGAAAAAGCCCGCTAAGCCCCGGCCCGGCCCGATGATGACCCTTAACCACAAAGGCACAAACGCTTATATTAAGAATTAGCATTTTATTCGTTCGATGCACGAGATAAACACAAAAATCCGGTCCCGTGTATCGAATGAGCACAACACGGATTTATAGCTAGTTTTCTTATTAAAAAAGTATAACAATCGTTATTTTACAAAAGATAGAATAAAAATGAATATTCTTTGATAGATCTCAAAGCTTTTTAAAATCATTCTAGCAAAAAAAAAAAAAGTATTTAAAATTATTACAAATATTATAAATTGAAATATATAAACTGTAACGACCCGTATTTTCGGCCGATTTTAAATTCGAATATTTATTTCAATAAAATAAATTTTCTTTATCTTACTTTCTTATTTCTTTAATATGTTATTCTTAATTATCATTTTAGTTACTCCCTCCGTCCCAATTTGCTTGTCAATTATTCCATTTGCTGCTACGCCTTAAATTGCTTATATCTTCAATCTATAATGTTTTTCACTGTTTTAAAAACTTTGTATAATAGAACAAATAGTGAACTATCAAACAAGATCCATATTGCATATATATGGAGATCAATATTAAAAGATATAAGCGATTGAAAACTGACACGATTATCAAAAATTGACAAACAAAATGGGACGGAGGGAGTATTTGTTTTGCGTAATCTAGTCGCGGGACTACATGTGCGTGTCGAGGGCTACCCGCTTCACCACCCGTGATCCCGTGCTACCTTCCAACCACCTCATTCAATGCCATATTTATTTCCATGACAAAACCTACCACCCATTCAGTTCAAGCCATCTACCTTCGTACCTTGAGTCAAACTAAGTACATGTGTAGTTGTATCAAGTAAATGAGAGAGACAGAGAGAGAGACGTGGGAGAGAGAGAGATGGACGGTTGGGAAGTGAGGAGAGGGGAGTACTTGCTCCCCAAGGTTGCATTTTGCATGTGCAAATACATGCACATGCTAAGCCTAGAACCCTAAACCTAGACTTTGCCAAACTAAGAGTGACTATGGGAGCCCCCCCAAACTAAGAGTGACTATGGCCATGCAAACTTCTACACAACTAAGAGTGACTAACTTAGGGGGTGTGCCACTAACTTGGTTTTTTTGGTTTTTTGGCTTTTTTATGTGAGAGCTCAAAAAACGCGTTGGCTTTTTGTGGTTCTTTATGTGATGTATTGTGAGGGGATGACTTGTCTCAAAAAGCGCAATAAACTGGTTTTTGGCTTTTTGAGTTAGTGGAACGGGGCCTAAGTTCAATAACTTACGGCTCTCTCTCTCTCTCTCTCTCTCTCTCTCTCTCTCTCTCTCTCTCTCTCTCTCTCTCTCTCTCTCTCTCTCTCTCTCTCTCATTTACTTGATACAACTACAGATGTACTTAGTTTGACTCAAGGTACGAAGGTAGATGGATTGAACTTAGTGGGTGGTAGGTTTTGTCATGGAAATAAATATGGCATTGAATGAGGTGGTTGGAAGGTAGCACAGGGAGAGAGTGTGGAGGTTAGGGTTAAGCATGCGTAACACATAGTGAACGGACCTTATGAACAGACTGGTTAAATTCAGTGGCATAAGACAGCCGGGACTATGTCGTGTGAGTCGCGGGATGGACGGACCTTACAAATAGACTGGTTAAGTTCAGTGATGTAAGATGGTCTGGATCTCGAGCGGAAAGGCTGTGACTCGTCAGTTGAAACGAGACGGAAACAAGCCCAGTAACTTTCGAGCGATGGGAGATGATATCGATTGTTGTGGATAAGAAATTTGAAGAAGAATACCGTTGAGAAAATGAAACGAGATACTGTTTGACCCTGTTGTTGAATAAATAGCATGGGCACTGTTGTTATGAAATTTATCACTATAGCACGCACTCTGATTTCACTTACACTGCTTTTACTGCCACGCTCGAAATCATGATTTTCTGGACATGAATTATTTGTTGCCACTCATATCACATATTGTTCTAGAATTGCTAGTCTTGGGTTTGGGTAGGGTAATTTACTGGGCGTATCGCTCACAGTATTACTTTGTGTAACCCTGGCATAATATTATGACGTTGCTCGTCAACTCAGACGTATTATGCCAGATTACCAGAATGACAAGGAAAGGTATTTCAACCTGGAGCAGTATGGAGAAGCTGCCGACTTAGGGACAAACCCGACAGAGGTCTGAAAGATGCCGTAGACCCGACTCAGTTATTGATAATGTAATATTCAAGATTTTTATTTAAAGACTTGTAATATTTATTCAGACTTTTACTGTTGTAAATATTATTATTAACGTTCCCAAAATTCGGGGCGTTACATAAACATTTGAAAAGTGACACAAACTTCAATAAAAGAACCAACAAACACGGACGAAATGAGTAATATAGATTGATGCATTATTTTAAGAAACACTAGGAAATTATCTTCTCTTTGTAATCCGTGTATTGTGCATTGATTGCCTTGGAATATTTCGTTGGTCCATGATTCTCGTTTGAGATGTTTTCAAAAAGATTGTCTAACTTTGAAAAGTCAAACAAATTTTTTCCCATAACTTTAAAGGGTGCATTCCATCTTTGGAGTTAATGCCTAAGCACTAACTCCTAGTTAGGCTTCTCGGTGACATCGATAAAGTTACTCCCTCCCTTTTGGGAAGTGAGTTTTTAAGGGGTGTAAGAATTTTGTACTTCCTCCATTCCAAAATATTGATCCTTTTTGGGTAGTCGTGTCATTCAAACAATTGTCTATATTTTACAATCTATAAAGTTTAATACAATTTTAAAAATTTTGTATAATAAAACTAATTGAGATCTATCAAACAAGATTCATATTGGATATAAAAAATATTATAAATTAGAAAATATAGGCGATTTTTTAAGAGGTACTAGATAGTGAAAAGGGACCAATATTTTGGAACGGAGGGAGTATTATCTTTTCTATTTTACTCCTAAGTCCAGTTAATACTACTATGACCAATTTTGTGGGGCTAATTTGTTATATGAAACTCAAAATATATGCAATATAGATTTTGTTTGATAGATATCAATTAGTTTTATTATACAAAGTTTTCAAATCATAAGAACCGTTATAAAATAAACGATAATGGGCAAGCCAATTGAGATGGAAAAAGTACTTTTTAAGGGTAAAACTGGAAAGTGACATTGTTTTGATGGATGTTTTTAAAAATGAGACAAATATTTTGGGACATCCCAAAATGGAAAGAAGGACCAGTAATTTAGGACGGAGGGAGTAATAAATATTTTTTCATTTTCGTGCTTCATTGGACTTTCTACGGTAATTCTTAAGATAGGCTGCCAAAGTTAGCTCCTAGTTGGTGTTCGAAGTTTAGAGAGCGAGTTAGGGGTGAGGAAAAGAGAGGGAAAGAGAAATGGGGAAATGAGGGTCCACTTATATTTTTTGTTTATAAATAAAATCTAGCTAGGACATATTTTAAGAGTCAATTCTAACGAGCTCGCTAGAGTACCCTCTCACTCTTAAATTAGAAAATTCTTAGCATATAAAATTTGACCCAACTTTTACTTACACGTCAACTTTAGGATTATGAACTAATTTTTAGGAAGTGCACTAGAGACACTGGTGGCTCCCCATCTAATTAGTGTGGCTGGTCACATGAACAACCCCGAAAAATTTCTCGTTATAATACATGTAAATAGTTAGGGGGCAATACATACCAAAAGGTTCGAATACCGATTCTAAATTAAATGAATACCAACTCATAAAAATTAGCTTACAAATCAATCCATTTTGAACAACTCAAATTACAACCATTACAACTCAATCATAGACAGCTCCACATATAAGAAAAGGTGGTCAGTTGAAAAAAAAAATTCTTTATTTTAGACGTCCTAATTTTATCTTAAATTTTGTTTGAACGTACACTTAGTCATATACACAAAACACCAAACACCAAACAATCCAGGCTATTCACAATTCAACCACTAATTAACATATTAGCTCAAAACAAAGTACACATCATAATGATAAATATTAGAAACGCGCAAGCTGGCCCCGATTATAAAAAAAAAATTACAAATTTTAGGAAAATAGAAAGAAAAAAAAGTATCTATTGTTGGTGTTATCATGCACATTCTCTCAGAACGACAAAGTATTCTTATCTAAAAAAAAAAAAACATATGTTTTAAAAGATCGGTGCGAATATATTAGCCACATAATTTTCTTTAAAGAATTAGTGTATTTATGCTTCAGTTTAATCTTGCTTGACTCAAAATATAAAGATTTGCTGAAAACAATTGCATGTTAATGTATTTTTGTTTTTTCTGGTCACGTTACACACACTAGTATATGAAAATTTTAAAATATGACAAGTAGGTCTAGCTAGTAGAGTTAAGTTAATTTTTAACACCTTGTTAAATGGTCCTTCTATTGTAAACTAGCGGGCTGACAATAAAGCAAGAATAAGACAAAAAAGTACACACTCCAATGCACTCTTTTTTTACTTTTCTATACACGTTCACATATTTCTATACATTTTTTTACACATTTCAATATTCTATTTAAGCCTTAACGATAGTCCACTAGGCTGTTTTCAGAATTTTTCATCCAAAAATGCCCTCCTCTCTAACAAACCCTAAATTGCATCTTTGTTGCTAGTACTCAATCACTCACCAACCGCCCTATAAATGCCATCCCCATGCACACCTCCATCACCTATCCTCTTTACACCACACCATGCATGTTCTTCTCGATCACAACCCCATGCTGTAAACTTAGAGGAGAAACACGTACAATCAAATCCATAATATATAATAAAAAAAACGAATTTGCGCAAAATAGGCCTGTTTAAATTTTCGAATGAAGAATGTAATAAAGGTTTTCTTTCATCCTCTTATTTTGTACTCACTCCGTCTCATTTTGTTTGTCAATTTTTGATAATCGTGCCAGTTTTCAATCGCTTATATCTTTTAATATTGATCTCCAAATATATGCAATAGGGATCTTGCTTGATAGTTCACAATTTATTCTATTACACAAAGTTTTTAAAACGGTGAAAAACATAATAGATTGAAAGATGCAAGCAATTTAAGGCGTAGCGGAAAATGGAATAATTGACAAACAAAGTGGGACGGAGGAAGTAATTTACTTATGCAACAGTTTTGAGCACTTGTTATCAATCATTCGTTAAACATATGACATGGTTTTTGGCAAAAACTTATCAGAGCCAGGGGAAAGACTATTGTTTCATCGATAATGTCAGCCTCAAATGAGAAGCCACAATCGGGACGGAGATGGCTGGGCCGGCGATATGGTGATAGTTGGGGACGTTTTAGTAAAAAATAATAATTTAGGGTTATAGATTGAAGATAAGGGCATTTTAGGATCGTTCAAAATTTACAAAGGGTAATTCTATTCACAACCCACTTTTTGCTAAATACAACCACAATTCACTCTTAAAATGGGTTGTATATAGCAAAAAGTGGGTTGTGAATAGAATTACCCATTTACAAATGGGTGTAAGAGAAAAATAGGGCTAGGGAGAACTTCGTCGGGTTTAAGTAAAATCACTCCAACTTCAATAGGGGAGCCAAAAAAATATGGCCTTTTGGAGTAAAAAAAAATTGCCTTTTGAGCTTTTTTGGACCATGAGGGCAAAAAGTTGACCATGATTGGAGAGGAGAAATTTTGTGTGTCAAAAAAATTTGGAGGATGTCAAATAGGAGCTAGTGTGGCTGTTTGACATTTCCGAATTTAAAGCCACGATTGGAATAAAAAAAAAGTGAAAAATTCAGAGATTAGCTAAATTCTATCGATGTGGCTATTTGATTACTGATGTCCGATGAATCTAAATTTTACATGAAAAACTTACTTAGCGAAACAAAAAATAAAAGAAGGTGAAGCTTCAGAATAAATAATCAAACCCGGGATGAACTAGATAAATAATCAAACCCGGGATGAACCCAAAATATTCAAAAAAGATGGAAATTATCCATCTTTTTTGAATATTTGTTCACCGTGATTCAGCTATTATGGATAGACTCAGCGAGAGGAATCTAGAAAATGTAAATTTGGATTTAAATTGAAAAAAAATGGATAAGAATACACTAAAAACAGCGAAAATTTGTCTTTCAAATTTTAGATTTTGTTTGTCAAGATAAATGCTCACTTCCAAAAAAATTGACGCCTATCAAACATTATTTTTTAAAAAAAGGACTAAAATGACGGTGACAATAGACCAAATTTATTTTTCAAACGCTCGCTGCGGCCTTAATGTCAAGATAGACCGAATTTATTCTTCAAACGCTCCTTGCGGCCTTAATGTCAAGCCATCACTGAGCGAAATACTCCCTCCCTCCCTTTTTAAATGATTCGCTTAGAAAACGTGTATTTTGTGGATGTTAAAAAAGGCACCTCCGTAGAACGTTTTTAATTTTTTTTTTGCACCAAATTAAAGTACTCAATGAGCACTTTAATTTGGTATAAAAAAAATTATAAAATTATATCGAGAAATATGTTTTTTAGAGGTTTGAAATTGCACGTATTCCCGTATGGATCACTTAAAAAGGGACGGAGGGAGTACAAAATAATGAAAAGTAGTACTCCTACTATCAATTTATTACCAAAATGTGTATTGTATTTTTTTTTCCATATATTGGATTTTCCACAAGTTTTCGAAATTTGAGAGTAATTGTCAATTTGCAATTGTAATACAGTACCTTTTTTTTTTGGAACAAAAAAATAAAAAGTGAGGGGAGGAGCAACTAGCGTAGCAACTCCCCTGGACGTGACCATTAGGGTTCCTGATCCGCTGTTGAATGTCCGGTTTGAGCCATAGCTACTGCCCAGATAGGCGAGTCCATCACCACAGCACCACCTAGGTACTAGATAGACAAAGAGCCCTCCACACTAGTCCAGCAATTGGCGGAACTCGAACCTAGATGGATCATGTACGGGAGGGAGGGTGACTCACACTTTGGTAATTTTTTCCATACACTGGATTTTCCACAAGTTTTCGAAATTTGAGAGTAACTGTTAAGGGAAATACTAACTGGTGCAATATTGCACTCATTAAGGGTACAAAAAATACACTTGTGGATCCCACCTGTACTTTAAAAGTATATTTTTTTTAGTGTACTTCAACGTACAAGTGTACTTTAAAGTACAAGTGAGACTCAACAAATGTACTTTTTGTGCTCTTAACGGGTGCAATGGTGCACCCGTTAATAAGACCCAATTGTCAATTTGCAATTGTAGTACAGAGCCGAACATAAGAATCTGTTGTCCTCATCAAACTGAGCTTTCAAAAGATAGGAGTATTAAGTTACTACATTAACCCAAGTCTTTGAAATGGATATCTTACCTTTCTCCCATATTAAATCACCATTTCCACCACAACATGTTAAGCTCTGTTTACACTTTAACTTAAATTGTATGTTAAGATCCAATTGACCACTTACATCAAATTGAGTTTATTGCAAGAAAGTAGTGTCTTTTTGACTCTTTATGTAAGGTTTTTCGGCAATTAGATTATAGAAAATTGATTTTCGGACTCTTTTTTCGTCAAATTATGTTGAAGAACTCACTCTATTGATCGTGTATTTGAGAGGCGCGTAAGTAGAAATTTCCTTGCATTAACAATCGCAAAAATCGCAATCTATCTGAACTTTATTTGTGTTGCCCGACAAAATTGGTGAACAGATTTCGAACCAAAATCATCGATTAGATTGGTTTGTTTTGTTGTAATCAAAAGAAGCAAAGCAAGATTGGAAAACCAAAAAAAAACACAAAAGAGACGGGGGTGTTGCTACGGTACACACCCCCCAAAATTATTCCATATGAGATTTTGTGACTCAAAATATGAGATTTTGTGGCTAAAGATATGAAAGGGTGTACCGTATGCACCCTCATACGGGTAGTCAAAAAATCTCATATAAGTCCACAAA
>JAXBDA010007985.1:0-16052 GCA_036023075.1 Gaultheria prostrata
AAAAGTTCCCCTTCAGGACTATCACCGACACGAAAATGTTGTCGCCAAAATATTCAACTTTTGCCGATGCACATTTCATCGCTAGAAAAAAATTTCGTCGGCAAATATTTCCCGGGAAAATATTTCCAGCCAACCTTGCTTTCGCCGACTACATTGCCGACACATTTATTTCCGTAGCCAAAAAGTTTGTATTTACCGACGCAAACTACTTTTCCATCGGCGAAAGCATTCTTTTGCCGACCAAAAATACATTGCATCGGCAATCTGGTCGCCATTGGTGCATTTTCTTGTAGTGCCAACTAAGAAAGATGACCTATTAGAAGTTGCTTCATCTAAAATAATTTTCTCACCCCACAATTTGCCATTGCTAAAAAAAGTTTCTGCACTCCAAACATTTAAAGGGACCCCATAACAGTTAAGCCAAACAACACGATAGTATTCTGTCAATGGTTCAAGAGCCCATTGTTTAACTTCATCAAAAAAAGTTCATAAGCCAACACCGACCTCCTTCTTCAAGAAAAGAATTCATATGATCAATGGAATTAAAGGCCAACAAGACAAAGTTACCTCCCATTTGTCTAATCTGGATATCCAAAACACCTTCCGATATGAAAGCCTCCCTAAGAGACTCCACCGATCTCTGAGAAGGGAGTTTTGCAATAGCACTCATCGATAACCACTGGTTATCATCTTCCTGGATCTTAATTGATGGTCTAGAAACAGAGGATTTCTTTCCAGAAACAATATCAGCAAAAGAGGGAAACTATCCTTAACACATACAGAACTCAAATTGTCATTATCCTTGAGAACAAAAGTAGGAGGGTTCTTTTTGCTATCAAAGGATACACCAGATTTCCGCAAGAAATTCAAATTATTGCTAGAATGAGAATACCGGGCAAGGTTCACCTGAATGTTGAAATCTCTAATACAAAATCCGTCAAGCTCCTGAATGGCCCTTAAGGCCTCATCCATCGATTTAAATCTAACAAACCCGAACTTGGTGTTGAATCTAGAGCTCTTCTTTTTTTGGGATATAAACATCCACCACCTCCCCGTAAGACCTAAATAATTGGTGAAGCCAAACAAAGTCCATCTCAAACAGAAGATTATCGACATAAACCGAAACAGATGAGACTTTCAAACTCTCCAAAAGGTTGATGCTTCGAAGGCCTATACTTGGAGACCAACGACCAATCGACAACATCACTTGGCCTCCCCATTATCAAAACATACAGAAAAACCAATCCTAAAAAACGAGCAAAGACATCAGAAACAGATCGGCGACGACGAGATATGAAGGGAGAAAAGGAAACCAGGGACTGATCTACAGAGGAAATGAAAATGGCTGCAAATGGTATGAGAGAAAAGGAGAGAGGTGAAAACGGGATGGAGATATACTGGAGAAAGGGGAAGGATGAATGCCGGCCGGCATCGGCCACCGGAAAGGCGGCAGAGGATGAAACGGAAGAGGCTAGGGCTTTATCGGGTGGGAAGAGGCTAGAGAAAAATGTAGAAGGAGAAGTGGATAATAGGTCGAAGAAGAGAGAAGGATAAAGGGAAGAGGAAAGGAGGGTTAACGATCTAGAGAGATGGGTGTACAGATGGTAGATGGTCAGGCGGTAGAGGCCGCCGAAAATGGCAGCGGTGGGTTGGGAAGGTGAAACGCCTAAATCGCCATTTCCTCTGCAAGTATAGGTCGTTGATGTTTGGAGAAAGTATCACTTGCCATAGCATCATATCACAAACTCAATGATAATTGATTATATTAACTAAAATAGACCAGGTAACTTTTCATTGATAATTTGGTCCAACCTCTCAATCATTTGAGTTGTTAGAAAGTTCCTCCAATCTCCAACTTTACCTGCCCTAAAATACGTTTCGTTCGTGACAACCACACCATGACTGTACGAATTCTTTTTTATTCACCTCCAAATTCCACAACTTATCAAGGCTGCAAAGGTCTATAATTTCCTCCACAACCCCTTTCGTCTCCTCCTCCATCGAGAAAGGTTGTCCCAAACATTCTGCCAATTTTTTCACTGTCACCGATGTGTCTCTCTTCATTTCCTCGAATGTTATGAAGAAGAATCTTTGTGGACATTCCACACTAGCCTTCCAGTATCCTAGCACATGTGTTGTGCTTTCCAGGTCACCTACGCACACAAAACGCACACAAGAAATATGAGGAAAACTCCGTCGTATATATTCACAATACATACACATGAAAAACCTCTCCGGGGAGCGATAACCGGCTCCCACTCCGGTCGAGGAGAGCCACAACCAGCTCCCCCCCTCTAACACTCACAGCCTATCCCACTAACATTGTGCTACCACACAATAAAGGAGACAAACACAAGTATTTATAGACCTAGGGTATTACTTAGGAAACCCTAGCGAACTTTGGGCCAAACCCTCTTCGGCCCACACGGGGTGGACCCAACAATCACCCCCTCCACACCGAGTGGGTGAAAGTAATCCCAGCAGCATCCCCATTTACCATCTCTAATCTGCTACAACCAGCAAGCGCCTGTTGCCAACTCCAAACAAACCCTTGAATGAATGTATCCCTACAAGCTATTCTTTCCGCAGCCAATCAAAAAATCCGAGTACCGCACCCCCTTAACTAGGATGCCTCCACTCACACACCTCCTGCCAGGGTGCGCGCAGCTACGTAGAGCTATGCTCCGCCACTTAAGCATCCAGGCCAGTCAAGAGAATGCAACGCCACCCTCTACCCACACCAGAGGCACTTCCCCAAATGATCTCACACACCATCTGCGAAAGGCTGACTCCTTCTCTGACATCCGCACCCCCCCCCCCCCACCGGGATGCGTGGCTCCAATTGACCCAGACTGTCTCCGATCACTGTTGACCAACCCCGATCTGTCAATCAAACAAGCGCTTGTTGCCAACTCCAACCTAGAATCTCCACACCCCAACCGGGTACACCACTCGATTGAATGTCTCATTTCTTGCTAGCATCTCCGACTGATCCACACGGCTTCATCGCCCCGAATCCGCAATCACCCGATTGCTCCGGTCAACCTCTGATCACCACAAAGTCTGTCCAATACTCTAGCGTGTGTAGCAATCCAACTCTGCTCGCCTCTTCCGTCACCTATTCGGGTCTCATCCAACCTCCCAGTTCATTCTCGTTCCATCCCTGGCTCTCCCAGTACCCTCTGGACTCTCCCCCCCCCCCCCCCCCGATTGACCAGACCGCGTCGGATCCTCTTTAATCTCTCCGGATGTGTCTAGGATCGCAAAAACCAGCTCAAATCACCCAAATCGAAGCCCACCAATGTGTCCGGAACCATCCAATTAGCTAGGAATAAGCCCCTCACAACCCAAAATGCCTCCAAACGTCCAAATTCGGCTCAATCCAGCAATAACACATTATTTCGAGCCTCTACAGGAAAAACAGAGCGCATGGTTGTATCCGGAACAAAAAACCGAGTCGGGAACTGGTCTGAATCGGCCATGAACCGCCCAAAACCGGCCGAAAAACACTCTCTGGATCATCTCGGACCACTGGCCGGTCTAACTTCGGTCTAAGTCATCTGACCTGCCCGATTTTCTCTGAAAAAACCGGAACTTGAACCGGTTAACCTCCTGTGGACGGTCGGATGCCCACGCGATTTGTTGTTTGAAAAGAAAAGGGGCGAATTTTAGGGAAAAAGAAAGAAGAAAATTTAGAGTCGCCACCCGAGGTTTAATTTTTAGAAAATGTTTGGTACCCGAGAAACCGTTTAGAAAATAATGACTCTTGGTGCCGCTGAAGAGGGGTTGGTCTACGAAAAAATAGAGATTTGGGTTCGGGAGCCAGGTTACCCGCGGGGAAGGTTTTCTTTGAAAAATGCACCCCGCGTGCTCGGAATTTTCCGGTCTTTACTAAATATTTGTGGGATTTTTCCGAAATGATTTTATTAAAAACTTTATTCACATAAACAGTATATGAACGACAGATTTAAAGAAATAAAGGACAATAATTAAAATCATGTAATATTCAATATTAAAAAAAATGATTAAATAAACAGACAAGTAATAAATAACATGGGGAATGTAATAACAATAATCAAAAGTAAAGGGGGGTAACCGTAATAAGAAACATGTAAGTTTAAAGGAAAACAGAGCATAGTTTCAGAAAACAGAGCATAAAAATTCGATTTCTCCTCTGATGCCGTACGACATAGAGACCTACACCGCAGGGTGTAACCGTGATGCCGCACAGTGTCACTGTCCGTTGTATTTTCCAAATTTTTGGTTCTCACCGATTGAAACGAAGCTTTGTTTTTTATATGAAAAAACCCGTGATTTGTGGTAGTCACAAAGAGTTTGAAAAAGAGTTTTGGTAAACGAATGTACCTCGTTTTATGGAGGGCATCTCGTGACAATAGATAATATCACGACACAACCGCCCGAGAGGCTCGAGCCTTATTGAAGAAAATTCCTTTCAAACTCGAGGAAGAGCTACTGAGCTCCCCTCAAGTCCAATGGAAGGTCCCCTCAGAAGATTAGCACTTCAATTTAAATGCGAATTTATACATCTAGGTTTGTTTGGTAAGGATCAGAGAGATCGATTTAGAGACCGGAAATGGTTATTATAGGCTATGGAAGCAAGGATTTTGTGTGTAGCTTTGGCTAGAAATGGTTTTGACAGAGTAACGAGAGGATGGTTGAGAGAATTTTTTTGCTGGAAATTCTCAGTTGATTTTTTTTGTGTGTATGAACTTGCGGTCCTGAAGCCGTCCGACGAAGGTAAGTATATATAGGCCATGGGTGCCGTACTCTCCCATACAAAATGATGAGCTACAGTAGGGGTAACGTATCACGCTACGGTTCTGAGCTGCTGGAACAAACGCGAGAATCAGGGAGATGGGACACAGACACCGTGCGGTGTGCAAGGTGGTGCCGCACGGTGTAGGAAGGGAAGCCGTGCGGTGTCAAGAGAATTTTTGGGCCGTGCGGTTTTGATAAGAAAGTCGTACGGTTCAGGTATTTTTGGGATTTTAGCTTTTCTGACGGGACCGTTTCGAGGTATATTTTGCGTGCTCTTTCATCATCGGGGATGCATATATAATCAAAATTGGGGTGTCAACACCTCCTGACCCGACCCATTTGACCCCTTGACCAGGCCTATGACCCTTTTGACCCTTTTGAACTGGACCTTTGACCCGGCTCCCTGACCTTTTTGAACCTTTGACCCCATACGGCTGATCCTTTTAAACCCCTGTTGACGTCAACCCTAAGACTGATTACGTCAGCCCTAGTCATCTTCCTCTAGCCGCCACGCGTGAATCACACCGCACAACTAGATCTAACGCGCTAGCACTCCGGCGGTGCGTCCGACCATCTCCGGCAATTGGCCTTCTTGCTCGAGATCGTCTACCCGAGATGAACACAACCTTGTCCTCAAAATTCGTGTCCCACCTCGATTGATCCAAGCACAACCCAAATCACCGTTCGCCTCCGCCCGCAGCTGTTCAAATCGACTTTTCGACCTACTCCGGTGACGAAACCTGACCCCGAGCACACCGTTGGACTCGTCTCGTCGAGACAAACAAAACCCTACTAGCGAGAACTCAGGCTTACTTAATTTTGTTTTCCCTTCTTGAATCCGTATGCTTCGAGTGCGAATCCGGCAACCCCTCGCTCCACCTGAGCTCTGATACCAGTTTGTTGTGCTTTCCGGGTCACCCACGCACACAAGAAATATGAGGAAAACTCCGTCGTATATATTCACAATACATACACATGAAAAATCTCTCCAGGGAGCGATAACCGGCTCCCACTCCGGTCGGGGAGAGCCACAACCGGCTCCCCCCCTTTAACACTCACAGCCTGTCCCGCTCACGTTGTGCTACCACACAATAAAGGAGACAAACACAAGTATTTATAGACCTAGGGTATTACTTAGGAAACCCTAGCGAACCTTGGGCCAAACCCTCGTCGGCCCATACGGGGTGGACCCAACGACATGATCCCAAATGGGTCCAAAATCAGAGATTCCTTTACAAACTAACTCGAATCCCTCTTCTAATGAAATGGGTGGAAGCTCCTTGGGTCTTAACTTGGCCATAAAGTGCCAATAACAAATTAACACGTCCTTAGGATGGCGGCAAAGGTGGACTATTTTACAGTCGGAACTCAAAATAGACTTGGGCAATGACACATAAGGAGTATGTGTTGCAAGGAGGCGAGGAGAGGTTAAATTTGCAACATCAGTCTCCAAGGAAGGAATACAATCGTGGGGGTTAGTGGTAAGAAGAGGGTTAGTAGAACTGGTGTTGCAACTTCTCTTCATGATTGCGAAAATTAGAGCTTTGAGCCATGTTGCGCCAGATTTTGGTGTGGACATCAAGAAAACATCGGTGGGACGAGCCTCGAAATGTTCCTGACAAAACATGATACCTTCCAAGATAAGCGTGGGGTGGTACCAAAAGCCTTCGTATTGGCATAGGTTATCTAGCCAACCTTTCTCCTTTGGAAGGGTTGAAATTAGCTTTCCCTATATCTTTGGTACCTTCTCTCAATTTTTTTCATGCTTTCATCCTGCTCTTCTTTCTTTGTTTTAGTCAAGGACGAACATTGGCAAGGAAGAGAGGCTGCCATGGCCAAAACAACAATCAAATTGGCTCTGATGGGATTGCCAACAGAAGAGTATTAGGTTGTGTCAAGAACTGCAGTACTCCACATTTTATGTAAAGAATTGTACTTGTCAAATTAGGCCAATTTGAGAAGATTTTTGTTGTTTGATGGTGGACTATGGCATCCTTTTTCAATAATAGTGGCCAATTAATTAATTGAAATTTAGTGGAGTTGGTGCGACCAGGCTTATCCCATGAATAACGTTGATTATAAATTAATAACGGAATAACATCCTTGCTAGACTCTCAAAGGGAATGGATTGTACTGTCCGGTCCATTGGTGGGTTCTTTTCGGACTCACTTCAATGATGCGTTCAGTTTTTAAACCTCGTTGCATACTGAGTCGAATCAAAAAAATGTTGATTGGATATTCGGATACTGTTTTTTGAGGGAAATGTTACAATACACACATCCAAATATGTGTATCATATGCCCCTAAAAATGTTATGAATCGATTACCTCTTATGAACAAAAAATTTTGATTTTTTTTATAGAAGTTACAAGATGCACCAAAGTATTATGAATTATAGAGAAAATGCCATGAATCATATTCTCATTTGTTGTATTAAAGCTAAGTATTATGTAATTGTATTTGGACGTGAAAAATGTTTCAAAGTTTACGAGTAAAATGTGCCCTTTACAAACTAAATTCTTGAATCCGTCACTGATCCTTGACACATCATGATTTGGTCAATTGCGCTCATAAACATCAATGTTAGCTTCGGATATGCCTTCCAGATTATGGTAATGGAAAAAAAAGGTGCATTTAGGAAGATACATGTAATACCTTTTTAACTGCCATCCCAATTTGAAGAACAAGGAAAAAGGTAATTCTAGAACCCAAATAAAATACCGAAAGGGTTCTACCCTCCGGAGAGTTCTTGTGTTCTCTTCTCTTGCCTTTTACAAAAAAAAGTGGTCTTACTGTTTGGGTTTTCAGTAGGTTTATTTGCTCTATGGTTTTAATACCGGCCATTACATAATGGGTTGTGGATTTTTCGATACCCTTACACTCTTGTATACCGGCAATAGGAAAAATCGAATGTGTATCAGTCTGTTCCCTTTACATATTGGTCCTTATCGGATTCATGAACTGGTTCACGGCCGTTACGTCCGATACTCAACTGTTACGGGTTATTTAAGCAATTTAAAATTATTTTTTGTCGAAAAGTACTTTTTAAAAATTCTCAACCGCTACAACCGATTCCCATTAATATTGTTCGATAATTCCGATACCGTTACATCTCAACCGTTACCATCATGTATTCCGATACGGTTATTTAAAACCTTGATTTGCTCTATCCTCGCTTTCAATCTTTGTTCTATAAAATTTTAGTAAGTTTGGATATTTTTTGACAACGTTTTCACATTCACCTACTAGTAGAGGTGCGAACAAGCCAAGCTTTGCTGTGTTCGACTACGCTTGTTTATTAAACGAGTTCGAGCTAGCTTATTCATTAAACGAGCCAAAAACTCGAGCTTGAGCTCGGCTGTGTTGTAAAATAGCTTAGCCTAATGCATTTACTTAAAGAGCCTATACAAACGAGCCGAGTCTTTTCGAATCGTGCCGAGTTCTGGAGTACTGATGAACTAGGCTCGTTTACTAAGCCTAAAGTTTGAATTCAAGCTCAGATCGACAACTAAAAATGCTAAACCAAACCAAGGACTAACGAGCCGATCCTTAAACTGCTCAGAGATAACTCATTTCGTTTGCAGTGTACACGAGAATTATTAGGCAATAGGTAGGCGGGCACATCCCCGCTATCGGACAGTGACTCAGCGACTGGTCAATATTGTTCATGAGCTAATCCAAAAAGAAGAAAAGTAAACAAAGATGAAAAGAAAGAGCAATCATGTGGGGGTGGACCCCAAAATCAAGATCATTTGCGGAATATTGATCCAAATGTGGAGCAAAAGAAGATGGCATACGCGTAAAGTTGAATCAGAATTAAAATTCCAAGACTAGGACCAGTTCTAGTACTTACTCCACTTTTCTTTTGTTGGTATTGCGATTGGTCGGTCCGCTAGTGGACACTCTCAAGTTCAAGTCGATGATCAGAATTGTTCATTTATATTAACTTTGGTGCGAACACAAATTATTTTTTTAAACAATTTATTTTTAAACATTTAAAATTCACGACCCCGAATCGAATTCTAATTTTCTCACCAGGAATAAAGAGGGGCGCCCTCAAAACATTAACTAAATCTGTTCGAGCCTTTGGGGTGATGAAAGGAAGAATCCAAGGTATAAAAGTTTTATTGATTCAAGTACGAATGCAAGATTCGAGTGTGGTTTGGGTGAACACTGCAACAAAATTTAGAACATATAAAAGGCATTGTCGATCAAGCCAATAAAAATTCTAAAAGTATTATCAACAAAATTATCATATATATAATTTCGATCAACCAAAAGTGTGTTCGAAAACAATAACATCCATGCGTTATAGTGCATCCATTTTTATATCAAAAGCAAAATGTAGAATCTAGCTTGTAGAGGCGCGCGGATGCAAGATTTTCTATCAGTGAGGTCAAGAATCTACATCATATACTCCCTCCGTCTCATTTTGATAGTCCCTTATGAAAAAATTTGGTGTGAAGAAGTTCCAATAATTATGAAGGTGATACTTTATTTTTTATCCAAAAATTGCACATCTTCGTAGGGGACTGACAAAATGGGACAGATGGAGTATATTATAATACTAAACCAAATAGAGATCTATTTAATATATATATATAAGGAAAAAAATGATATGCCATGTTTGTTGGGTTAAAAAGAGAGTGAGAGAGAAACAGAGGAGTTAAAAAACTAGTGAGCCAAAAAAAAAAAAAAAAAGAGTAAATTTCACTGACCTCCCTTGAGGTTTCTGAAATATCACTGACCTCCCTTACTTTTGAAATTATTATAAAGATTCCCCTATCCGTTAACTTTCCATCCAAAAACTGTTAAATTGACTATAAATGATGAAAATACCCTGTGTATATATACATATATGTTACTATGTATATATGTATATTTACATATTTAATTTGATATTAATTTTAAAGAGTTGAATTTTGGATTACTTTTTGTAACGCCCCAAATTTCATAAACATAATTAAACACATAACCCACGTGGAGGTCAACACCTTCCACGGTCAAAGTCAAATTACTTGTTTAACGTCAACGGAAGTCAAGTTCAGTGTACCCGAATCAATTACATAAACCGGAAAGTCTTCATAAGTTTCTAGTCAAAATACATGAATTACAAGTTAAAAGTTCATCTTTTCAAAAAGTAATACTAGTCCAAGATGATCATGTAACTCGTCCAATTAGCTTTCAAAAGAATGAAGTCATGCATGCACGCTACACATCAAGTCATGTTCCTCCTTGCTGAGTACCTAAAAATTATAAGGGTGAGCTCACTAGCCCAGTAGGAAAACATCTATCGATTCTAAATGTAAATGAGATGCTCATGAAGTATAACGGAGGGAGGAAAATTCAATGAGAGTAATCAAAGAAATCACGAAAGTCGAACATAGAAGAATAGCTCAAGATTAGTCACGTTTGATCCATAAGCACTCCGTTGTGTCCAGAACTTACCAAGTGTACCACTCATGCTCCCTATACACCATCATCATGCGTCTTATTCTATTATTCCATTCAATATACTCCGGGCATACCATAAAGGCCCCGTGTCACTCCGGGCATGTCATATAGGCCCCGTGTCACTCCGGGCATGCCATATAGGCCCCGTGTCACTCCGGGCATACCCTTTCGGGCCCCGTGTCAATCTTTTCATCATTTAGTATCATTTCATGCCCAATCGATTCATTTTAGTGTTCATGCAACAGCTCAACTCAAATCAACGCTCGAAAACCCTAATTCGATCAACTGTCACCACCATGGTGTCGTTCGGTGTCAAACACGCAACTCAAACCCCAAGGAAATTTAAGGGACCCCCAAATATGTCAAATTACACTCGGGACACATATCTCAAGATGTTTCAGGTCAATTAGAATGGTTTTATTAGGTACGTTGCTCAAAACGGACCAAAAGAGGTCAAAAGAGCAAAACTGTGCAAGAGGGAAGGTTTGGAAAAATCAACTGTTCGTCCACTAAAATAGTTTGGATCGATCCAAACTCGATCCAAATAAGTTTGGATCGATCCAGAATGGGTCCTGGGCAGTTTTTGACAGGTTTTGAACAGTCTAAGTGTTTTTACCATAACTTTTCACACCGAACTCCGTTTGGAACGAGTTATATATCAAAACGTAGGGAATTTAAAGGGCTACAACATTGTAGTTTTACACTTCTTCAAATTTTGCATTGCCATTGCTCGAAAAATGTGAATAGTAACCAGTTTTGCAGATTTTCACCCAAAGGTGGGGGATTTCAACCCAACTCAAATCAACAAACAAATTAACTAGGGATTCACTACAATAAAAGCTTGTAATAAGGATGTATCACATTAGAATGACTATATTTGCCATCACAAGGGATAAAACAAGAACAAAGAGGATTTGATCAAGAACAAGGCATCTATACACTCAAACATCATATTTACATGAAGAATTGAAGGAGGTTCCCCTACCTCTTGAGATTTTGACTAGAAATATCCTCCAAATATGAAACCCTAGCTCAAGCTCCAAACTCCAAGCAAAATCTTCAAACACCGGGGTGAAATAAGTACACCAATGCGTAGGTCTCGTGATTTTAGGAGGGGTTTGTGAATGAAGTAAGTTTGGAGGTGAGATCTTGTGAAGGTTTTATGGAGCTTTAATGGAGTAAATGAAGTGAGGGAGAGAGAGGAGAGAAAGATAGAGATGGCCGGCCAAAATGGGGGAGGGGAAGTGATGTCCTCTCTCTCACCTACACCACACAAATACACACATGCACTTTATCTTTAAAAAAATTACACTAGAAGTCCAAAAGTGTCTCGTGTAAATCAAATATACCCCAATTAACATGTATCTCACCAACACTCCAACACTTAGTCAATTTCGTCATTTCTTAACATTCCTCACATTACCCCATTGTTATTTACGAAAAATAAATATGGATTTTCGGGTCTTCACACTTTTCTTTGTACAAAAAATTATGTTTGTTTGTCTTCTATTGAATGTCTTTTCAGCTTTCGGTCAATTTTTTATTTTTTGATTCCCCTTGAATAGAGGATTTGAAAAAGTTCATATGTGCGTGTGTATATATATATATATACACACACATATTCTTATGTACTATATTTGGACAAAAGCACAAGAGATATATGGCAAGACCTATTTGTCAGTTGTTTGACAGTTCGGAACTTAATTATGAGCATCACATACAAAGGGTCATTAAAGAAAAAAGGAAAAAATACTACTCCCTCCGTCCTTTTTTAAGTGTGTTACCTGGGAATTCCAACTATTTTTCTCTCCCATCAACTTTTACATCTACTTTCCATTACTTACCCTTATCAATATAATAATACACACTGACTTTTTAAAAAGGAATCTACTTTTAAGGGCAAAATAGTAAATGTACCCACTAATTTTTCAAAACACACACTTATTAAGGGACAACCCAAAATGAAAATGTACACACTATAAAAGGGACGGAGGGAGTATTAATTTTTTTTTTTGGTCTTTAGTGTTTTTGTTCCAAATAATGATATGCATATTTTTTTCAACTTTTTCATCTCCTCTTTTCACGACAAAAAAAGGTAAAATTTTTATGAAATACCAAAAGATGGAAAAAACTCAGAAAATAAATCTTCAAATTCCATAAAGAAAAGTAATCCCAAATGAAACCCTTCTAATTAAATAACTAAACAAATATGACTGGGGGTGGGGGTGCAATATATACATACATACATGCGTATTAACTATTTCAATCCCTCATCAACATGAATTAAAAAAAATTAAAAATCTTTAAAAAGTCATCCAAAATAGGTCTCTTTAAAATAAATAAATAAGTGAATATGGTTGGAGGGTGGGCATACAATATTTTACATATACACAATGGGGAAGGGTGATAAAGAAGGCTAGTAGCAAAAGAGAGGGCATTTTAATCTTTTCATAGTCAAATTAACGGTTTTTGGATGGAAAGTTAACCCATGGGGGAATCTTGATAATAGTTTCAAAAGCAAGGGAGGTCAGTAATAGTTTAGAAACTTAAAGGGAGGTCCTTGCAGTTGTAGTAATAAATATGAGGGGAGGTTAGTAAAATTTACCCAATTTTTTTTTTTATGTTGTGGTGCTTCACTTTTTCGCATGAGAGAACCTAAATCTGCTACATACAAAATTAAGAACCTGAATCTGTTGGCGCCAGTGGCGGAGCCAGGAATCGAAGTCGGAGGGGGCCGAATTACAAAAAAAAAATTGGTTCGATAATCTTTCCAAGATTAAATCCAGTCTTTCGAGTTTTTATGGGACAATTTTAGTAAATTGGAAAATTATTCTCGAGTATTGTTGTTATCATATCATTCAACGAACATAGTATCATTATTGCACAGTATCATCTACCATAATTTAGTGTTCTTGAAATGAAAATTGTTCTTACTTTTTAATTATTTTTTAAATTTTATATTTTTAAAAAAAATATCTATTAAAAATATGTAAAATATACTCGGAAAATAGACCCCAGCCCCTACATACATCCGCCCTGGTTGGCGCCGTGCTTTATCATGATGTAAAGTGCATTTATAATCTTGATGGCGGGTTATAAAAGAGTGAATTATGTAAACAACCCTCAAACTACACATACTTTTTCTATATCGTCCTCCAACTATCAATTTCACCCATGTCATCCTCCAACTATCAAATGCTATCCCATTGGGTCCAAAATCTAACTTCTGTTACAAAAATGGATGGAAAGGCAAACATGTGCAACTCACGTGAGTTACTAAAGGAATATCCAAGGGCACAATTGGTAATCCAGTTCATTTTTCTCCCTTACGTCTACAGCACACATACAGGGTGAGAGACAGAGTGATCATTCTAGAACACACACACACAGAGAGAGAGAGAGTGAGTGAGTGACGAAGAGAGAGACAGAGTCACATCGCATGAACTCGATCGCACAGTGAAGTTAGGGTTCAACTGCGTATTCTCAACATGGACGATCAGTTGAGGCAAGGAGAAGAGTTAATCCCAAACTGTAAGTTACTCTCACTTCAGTAGTTTGAAAATGGAAATTTTGGGTGTTTTTGAAAGTAGGGTTTGTAAACCTGCATGCATGGCTTTGATGAATCCTTCAAGAAGTCATCTTATTTATGTGAATTTGTCTCTGTTTTGGTATTTTATTCGCAGAAGTGGTCCCATTTATCAATAAAAAATCAATTGTGGATGTTGCTTTTGTCGACAATGTATATGTGTTTTTTTGAAATGTGGTCCCCTTGTTCTCCATTTTTATATACCCATCTGGACCACATGTCAATTGACTTTTGTACATATTCCCAATTTTTTTGTTTGTATCTATGCAGATGTCAACCCTGGTTTCTTTACATTTAAAGTCCACCATGGGGGTATTTTCATTGATGATAGGGGTACTAAGTCCTATGTGGGTGGACAAATCAGCTATAGTGACTATGAACATAGAGATAAAGTTTCCCTACTTGAATTGGATGATATTGGGAAAAAGTTAGGGTTTAGTGAAGCTTTAGAGTTTTATTACGAGGTGCCTGGTCATGGAATCTTTAAAATAATTGAGAATGATAATGATATTTTGGACATGGTTAAGTGCATTAAGGATAGGAAAATAGACATCTTCCTTGTCATCCCCAATTCCAGTGTTGATGGTTTAGAAGATATGAATGTTGGTAATTGGGAATGGGAGGCTGGGACTTTCCCAAATGGTGGAATTAGCATTGAGGCTTATGATATGGTGGAGGGGATTGGTGGGACTATAGATGGGGGGAAGGGGATGACTCTGATTCTGATAAAAATTATGACCATTTTAGTGATTCTGACTATGGGTTGAGTGAGGAGGATGACATGCTTTATACTAAAAATGTGGACCATAACATGGAATGGCCTCAATATAAACCCAAGCCATCACCAATAAACAATGATGATGGACATGAATATGAGGAAGATGATGAGGAAGATTCAGATTCTGATTCTGAGGGTGGGTTCTCTAGTTTGGATGAGGGAGAAGAAGAGGGATATGAACAACAGGGGAGGAAATCAGTTGTGTTCAGGCCATTGAGAGGGATGCAAGAACCCTTTTTCTGCAATGGCATGGTCTTCAAGAGTAGGACCCAGCTGGCTGGTGCTATTAGACAGCATGCCATTTTGCAAGGGAAAGATATAACATTTTTAAAAAATGAAACAGGGAGGGTGAGGGCTAAATGTGGTTATAAGAAGTACAGCCCAGAAGAAATAAGACAAGGGAAGGTGAGTTGTCCTTGGGAGATATCTGCCTCTGATAAAGGGAGACCAAAGAAGACCTTAGAGATTAAGGTTTATAACCCAAACCATAACTGTGGTAGAATCTGGCATAATAAGTTGACGAGTTGCAGTTTTCTGGCTAAGGTTTTCTTTGATGATGCAAGGATCAGTCCTAGCTTAAAGGTGACAGAGCTTATGGAGAAATGTAGGCTACAATTGAAATGTAGAGTATCCCTAAGTCAGTGCTATAGGGCAAAACACAAGATATTGAGGAAGATTGAAGGCACTGAGGAAAAGCAATATGCTAAGTTGTGGGATTATTGCAATGAGGTAGTGAGAAGCAACCCAGGTACCAGTGTGTACATTCATTTGAAACCAGATGAAGATGGATTGCCTACCAATACTTTCCAGAGATTCTACATTTGCTGGGAAGCACTTAAACAGGGGTTCATAAAGGGTTGCAGACCACTTGTGGGAGTTGATGGGTGTCACTTGAAGGGTGGGACTCCTGGTCAGTTATTGACAGCTGTGGGTATAGATGCAAATGACCAGATTTTTCCAGTGGCATATGCAGTTGTTGAGATTGAAAACACAAGCACATGGACTTGGTTTCTAATGAATTTGATTAAGGACATAGAAATTGTCAATGAACCTACTTGGACAATCATATCTGACAAGCAAAAGGTAATTTATTCTTATTTTTATGACTTGTACTGTAAATTATTCTTCTTATACCATAATTTGTAACTCAATTAAGCTTTTTGTTAGGGATTGGAGAATGCAATTCAGCAACTGCTGCCAGCAATTGAGCACAGGCATTGTGTCAGACATTTGCACAACAACTTCAAGAGTGTTGGATTTGGAGGTCAGTCCTTAAAGGATAAGATGTGGACCTTAGCCAGGGCTAGTTATGTGGGTAGGTTTAATTCTTTGATGGAGGAGCTAGAGAAAGATGATCCAGCAGCATATGCATGGCTGTCTGACCCTAACAGAAATCCTTGTCACTGGTCTAGGTCTCACTTTATTTTAACCCCCAAGTGTGATATTCTACTTAAC
>JAXBDA010007986.1:0-16050 GCA_036023075.1 Gaultheria prostrata
GAAGATCACAAGTCTCATTTCGTTGATTTCATATCCCAAGAATTCCGAAAAAGCCGTCAACAATCCGACCTTTCTTCAATTCAGCAGAAAATAAAGCTCGCCCATGATTACACTTACCTCCTTAACAACGTCCACCATCAAAAGGTAACACCTCCCTGTTGTATATCCTCGAAAATTTGAACAACTGAAATTTTTGTGTATTTGGCTGTGAGATCTCCTAATTTGGTCTTTAGCTTCGTGTTGTTTTTTCTAGGTATTTCGTATTTCAAGCTGGTCTTTGGCGCACGTCGACTAATTCTTGAAAAAAACTAATCCAATCATCCACCAGCGGGTGCCCGATTAAAACCGGGTCATAGCCCGTGTAGACAGTCTCTACACCCCGACCAGATTTAATAGGATCCAGGAAGTTTTGAATCAAGAAAGAGCAAACCGAAGTCTCAAACCTTGACAGCCAGGCAAATATATTGGGGCTAATTTACATATTATGAGCTAATTTTTATCTGATCTTGCCTAATTTGCACTTGTATCCCCTTTGGCAAATTGAGTCACAAGTTCTAATTGTTGGTTTGATATTGTATTGTAAGACCCAATTATGAGAGCTTAAGTTTTTGGGAATTGATGTACTAGAATAGTATAGGAGCACTTCTTCCTGGAGTTCAAGTCTTGTTAAATTGAGTCTATTCGACTTTATTCATGTTATTGAGCAAAATGTCATGTATGACCTCTTAGTTCAGTCCGTTTGCCTCTCCACATATGGTCAGGGATCCACATAAGGTGTGAAGATTAGCTTGAGTTATGTTTAGCCTTGTTTACGTGCAGTTGAAGAACGTGGGCAGTTTAGTTTGTTTGCCTCCCATGAACAATTCGGGTCAGAAATGAGAGAGAATGTTAGCTAGATCTATATTGTTAAGCCAATGTTGACTGCGTCTTGCTCATACAGAGAGAAACAAACTAAACTATGCTAGCTAGTGTGTTTGGGGCCATTTACTTGGAGCTTAAACTTGCCGATTGTCTTGCATGTAGAGAGACTATCATAAGAGCGTGTACACAAATGAGCAATAATTGTTGTGCCTATTACTAGAATAAGATGATTTTGATTCCATGTTAGACTAAATTTTTTGCATAGCGCTTTTTGAAAGGAATTGAGTGAAACATTGAATTTCAAACTAGCAGAGTAGGAAGAGCTTTATTTTCCAGTTAAGTTGGCAGATCCAATCAGAAAATACATTATGAATGCTTACTTTTGTAAGACATAAACTTGGTTTTATCACTGGGTCTGGGAATCTTTTAGTTTAGGGTAGATTGATATGGCTTGGTTTGTCATCTCCAGAGAGAAAAGAATCAGAACCAAATGGATCCTCTTTGTTCATTCAGTAGTATAGTTTTTGTAGTAGGGAAACTGCTTTCCAAAATTTTGGTTATTTCTGTCTTCTATTTAACAGAATGACCTCTGGTTTGTGCAGGATTTGTTGTTTTCATACAACATTGCGGTGGATAGAACAGAAGAAATGAAAAAAGTACTTGGTAAATCTGCTGCAAGTGTGGGTCTTCAGCTTCCAGAACTTTATCAGCCTTGATTGTTGGCAAGTTCCTTGCGCATTCCTTCGTCCTTTTGCTTGAAAACTTCTTCACTTTGATTCAATAAATGTGATTGTGCCTGTTTGGTTGTCTTATTCCACCAGTGCAAGAATGAGAATAGACCAAAACCTTGTTCCCGCCCACTATAATAGTTAAGTTTCTTGTTGTGCTGGAAACCTTAAATTTCATATTGGATTTTATTTGGAGGGAAGTGTTGGGCTGTTGGCACCTCCCAGAGTTCAATCATTCTTATATCTGTTATTAAGAATATTTAACCTATTTCTGTTTTTGAAGAAGCAAGAGTGGACAAAAGAGTCAACTTTGCCAACACAAAAGAACCTAACTCATCATCATAGGGCCATTACTTCCTGAATCCTGTCCTGGTGAAATTATTTTTCCATTTATGCACGCTCGACAATCTTGCTCTGTTGCAAATATTTGCGTACTTCAATACTTTTAAGGTTCTATGTAGTAAACTAAATGTGTCTCCTTTCATAGATAGCGATATGTTTTGTTAGTTCACTATGAGCGATCTGTATGATGTACTTATAGTTTAACGTCTGCTAACATCGAATTGAGCTCTTTTGCCATTAATCTCCGACAATCTAGGCATCAGTTTTTTTTAGCCACTCAACTAGTTTCGTCACTCCAAGCTCTTACTCTTCTTAAATGATGTATTGGCTCTTGGAAAGCGTACTCAGACATAAACCTAACACTCAGGTGTAAGCCTTCATGGCTTGAATCTCTTTTTACCTTACCCATGTAATCTGACATGACTACCTTACAAAATAAAAGAATCTTAACTGACATTTTCTGGCGTGGCCTCCTTGCTTTTAAGCTCCTATTATCAATTTGTTGCTCGAGTTGATAGTTTCTTGATCTCTCTATTTCGGTTAGATCCTATAAGTAGTTGCTTGCTCAACTTCCCAGTGTTCTAAAACTTGGAATTCCTCAGTGACTAGTTGCTGGTCGGCATCCCAAGGCGATTAGTGTGTAGTCAGCCCATTTACTCGCCGGGACGCATAATCGGGAATAAGTCAGAATTAATCGGCGACTTGTCGGTCGGCAAGTCTTAAATTAGTCTGACAAACTCGGAAAAATCGGGGTAAAATTTAGTATTTGCAAATTAAAGGGGACTTTAGTTTAATTTCAGGTGTAGTTTTATACTAACCTAGATATCTTCTATCGATCTGTTTGTCTCTCATTGCAACTGCTGGTTGAAATTGTTCTTTGCCGTCTTCAATTCTCTCTCTCTTGGTGGATCTAGGTTTGGGTTGGAGTATTTGGGTTTGTGTTATATGTAATGAATTTGGAGTTTGAGTAAATTTGGATGTGTTACAGTGATTCGAAACTTTGTTCCGTCTAGCAATAGAAGAGAAGAATTGTAAATTCCTTTTTTTGTTATTGTGCCTTTTGCTATAGAGGTAGAATGATTATCTGTTTAATCATGAGATTAGATTACAGATGTGAGATCATTTTTTTGAGGTTTAGACAGCAGCCCATTTTGGGTTTATGGTAGAAAATCAAGAAAGGCGGTTGTGATTTTGATGGATAGATAGAATTATGAATGTTTAATGTTTTCATAATGGATGTCATTTGGGGAGGGGGTGGAGAATATTAAAAATAATAAATCCAACTAATTGCTAGGCACCGAGTACTTGGCCTTGGTGTTAGGCGGGGTGCCCGGCCGCCCGGCTAGCGCCTAGCGAGTTTTAGAACCTTGCAACTTTCTCGTATCCTTCCTCTTGAAATAGCCATCAAGAAACGTAGTAAGCTAGATAAACCTTTACTTCAGGAGACATGTCCAGACCAAGCTAGTATTGTTGAAAGTAGATCCCTATACATTTGACTCTAGCAAGGTGATCTAGAGGTTCATGGATGCAAGCAACAATTTTACGTGGATGCCCAATGGACGATATAATCATGCAATGTCTTTATCTTTGGTTCTTAATTTGTCCTACTTTTCAAAAAGATATCATCGTAGAATTTCTGTTCGAAGCAAACAATGAGTTGATACCTTTGTGTGGTTAGGGTTTGTGGCCCTCACAGCTTCATCATTGTGCATCACTGGGTTACGAAAGTATTAGAAAACTTTCTTCCTCATCTTTTAAGGAAGTTAATATTAGAATGCACTCTTTACAATGGCTCTAAGTGTAGCTCCTAGTATTTAGCTAACTATTTGTGTCATTTTTGTCTTCAAGGGGCTCCTCAAACAAATTCCCAAGGATGGCTTCTGAGCATGGCTCCCAACACATTTCCCAAATTTAGGTAGCATTGTAGCTAGTTTTTAAGTGGAACTCCAAGTTTTTAATAATTCTTTTTATTATGGAATTTCCAAAAGATAAAGGCTAGTTGTTTTTTAAAATAATTGTCGTCGCAACTAAAGCTCAACAATCATCCAATGCAAAGTTTGAATTTGTACTAGTTTGTTCCATCTATACTTTACAGGAAGCAGTTGAACATTGGATCTCTCAGGTGATCTTAGTCTTTTTCTTCTCCAGTTCAAAGAGATGTCGGAATTAACTAGTTTCTGACCTGTATTTTTTTAATATGCTAAAAAGTTATGGTGCCCCAAATCCAGTTAATTTATTACAATATTCTGAAGTGGTCAGTTGTGTGATTTCCTTTTCACACCCAATTACGTACCTTAGGCCAAAGTATAGGAAAATCGGTTTTTATTCATTCTCATGAATCCCATTTTTTTGAAAATATTTGGATGATAGAGATTGTTCTAGGTAGTCCAGTGAGTACACACTCTTTAAAATTAACTAGTCTTAGGAGTGAAATTTAGATCCCATTTATGCTTATGTGTACACTTTAGTAGCCATTTGTAGAGAAGCTAGATAAACCTTGATGTGAGGAAGGTGTCCAAATGCGACGCCAAAATAACAAATTTAATGACGATGTTGAAATTTTCTCGTCCTAATTGATTTCATGACTAATGTCCTAACTGGCATAGAATTCGAACTGTTGAATTTTTATTTCCATATACACATGCCCTAAGAGGATGTGATATTGTTCTTGTAGATGAAACTGCTAGCGGTGTTAATACTAAATTAGAAATTTGGTGGGATGCATTAGAGTCTAAGGGCTTTCGGATAAGTGGGAGTAAGAAATCCTAAGTGCAAAATAGGAAAATATCCTACTAAACCGTAAAAAAAAATAAAATGCCTCTCATACCAAATATAGATTAGATCACTTCTCCACCAAAAATAGGCTTCAATCTTCATTCCATCAATTACCAGGTGCTTTGTAGGGTGATTCGTTATTCCGTCCTTGCTTGAATTGTGAATAGTGCCTAGCTTTGTGTGTTACACGGTCTTGGGTAGAACTCGACTTCAAAGCGAGTTGTAGAAGTGATGTTGCTGTACCCAGGCAATGTGGAGCTTCACTTCACACCCTCACGCACAACGTGCTCACTCGGCAGCACCTACCGCATGCAGGCTAGAAGCATGCACCATACCCATCTTTGGTACCTAGCTCTGATTCCATGTTACACAGGCTTGGGTAGAACTCAACCCCAAAAGCAAGCTGTTGAAATCAGGGTGCCCTCGCGCTTGTATACTTCATATTTGTTTGGTACCCTGGCGATGTAGGACTTCGCTTTACACTGCTCTCCCCAAGCTCTTTGCAAGTAAGTAACCACTAAAATGTTATTACCTATCAGCCGGAGTTCGGGCTGATGGGCACTCCGATTCCTAAGTTAGTCTCTCTTTTTGGGAAATGTAGTCTACTGTAGCGGCAGAGAGTACACCGTACCCTTATGGGTTTTTGTCATGTACTTTATATAGAGAGAGTGTAATTGGCTGCCAAGCAAACCTGTGCCTGACGCATGCCCCATGACGCCATTCATAACCATTTTCTAAAAGACATGCATGAACCGACATGCCGCCATTTGCTACGTGCTGAGCCATGCCACCTGACCATCCACGTGGTGCAGACTGGGCAGTCAGCCCAACAGCTGCATGCCCACAATTCCACGGGCTGGACTCGCGTGTCTTAGCTGTGCCCTGCATGTTATGCAAGTCTGGCCCAATAACGGCCTCTCGGTGCACAATCCTCAGTCCAATGGCCTGGCAGCCTTTTATTCATCCCAGAACTATATAGTTCGGTCCACTTCTGACTTATATAGGTGGCATATCAACTACATGGTTCATGAAAAAGAGTCTACTGACCTAGTAAGAAATATATCACATATCTAGTACTAATTTCTCAAACTGTAGTTGGTTCATCTGTACCAACAATTCTGCACATGGCGTTGCCCCTGCAATTGGTGTTTGAGATTCCATTGTAATCAAGTGTAAGGCCACTTCATTAAGCATCGAGTTTGCAATGTTATTGGTTGAAATGGGAACTCTATTCCCATTGTGCTACCTTCATAATAATTGTCCGTAGTATCAACACCTAAATTAAACATGCAGTTTCTTGGTCCTTCAATTTGAATGACCCTGTTCTCTGTGGGGTAAGTGTTTCCGTTGCAATTTTGTCAGGGATTATGCTAATGACAGCCCCAGGGGTTTCTTATCAGTCTTTTAAAGTGCTGGAATCTGTGAAATATGCATTAGTTCTATTTTGGCGTTATCTCCACCTTAATGACAGCCGTGTGGGCTGTTGTTAGCATGACCAACAAGCAGTAGGCTCCTCAAAGATGTTTAAGGACTGTGTTACAGGTAGTCACGTACTTTTCTAAATGCGTGCTCTTTTAAACGTGTGCAAGTACCCGTTGAACGCTTGACATTAGCCTGGGGTATTGCTTATGACATATGTGTCCCACTCGTGCAGCTAATAACATTCATCCTTCATCTTTCGTATGTCTAGGAATTTGGTTACTTTTTAATTATGCAGTATGCTGAAGATTCTAAATCTATGCACGAAAGGCTGTCACCTTGTAAACACCATTTGACTCGGAAAAAAGAATGACATGAACAAATAAGAAAAAATTTCCGTATTCACGTGACATGTGAAACATGAACTAGATGAATTTGACAGTTATACGCATACCATCGTCAACTTGCGCACTGATATCATGAGTTGTGCTATTTTAGGCCACCCAACACCTTTTGGGACGGGAGCTGGAGCCCTGGGAGACAATTGCTGTTGGGGCTCTATCCGGTGGGCTAACTGCTGTCATCACAACACCCTTTGATGTTATGAAGACCAGAATGATGACTGCTCCAGGTGGACGCCATGTTTCAATGTCACTGGTGGCTATTTCTGTTCTCCGTCACGAGGGTCCCCTCGGATTGTTCAAAGGTGCTGTGCCCAGGTTTTTCTGGATCGCGCCATTGGGTGCCATGAATTTTGCCGGTTATGAACTTGCTAAGAAAGCCATGGAGAATAACAAGGAGCAAAATGCAGAGCAAATATCTCAAAAGAAGCTAGGCAGTTCATCATAACTTTTCTTTTTGAGTAATACGACAAGGGTTATATCTCGGATTTTCTTTTTTGGTATCATAGCATGAGAATGCTGCCAGAAATTTTGATACTTTTTTCCGAAATTTGGTAGCTCATTTGCTTCTAATTTTATCCGTCGACGTATCTCCGCCCTCCCTGTTCAGACAAAAGTAATCTCTTTGTTCTTTAGTTGTTTTGGCTTGTGAATTGGCTGTAAAGGCATGCACACTCGTTCTTGGTTTATTTTTTTGCATTTTGTATAGCCATGTAGAGTTTGCTGCTGTAGTTTCTTTTCTGGCATTAACTTTCAATTGCAAGTGTAGTTATCTTCTCCTGGCAATGAAATACAATTGAACGTTGTAGCTGTTGACAGCAGATTGAAGAAAAACAGTTTATGCAGATTGATTGGGACACGAGATTTAGTTTGATTTCGCAATGTTGCTTTGCTTCAATGTTGTTAGAATTTAAACCTGGTCGGTGCATATCTGAATGAGGAGCCAAAAACAGTAGATATGAAAATGATTTTTAATATGAAAATGATTTTTAAAACCCCTCCGAAATGAGTTGGAATCTGGTAGGTTAGCGGTGGATTATTGTATATACAAGGATTGAGGAGTTAGTAAATTTTAATCTGTGTTCGAGTTTGACTTGTTTATTACTAGTCGATGTTAGTTTTTTGAGCAGAGTTTCAGATTGTAGCAGAATCTGTGTTGTCTTAGACAGAACAAGCTTACTTCAGAGTCTGAAGTTAATACTGTTTTCATTCTTGTTTACAGTATGCTGATTACCTAGTTTCTTCTTTTGTAGTAGTCCATAATATTTTTCCTTTTAACTTTTGGTTAAATTTTTTTTTACGTCCAATGCAGAAATGAGAAACCGTCTTCAAAAAAGTTAAATACTTTGAAAAAGGGTTTGGATTCTTCATCCGGGTTCAGCAATTTTCCCAGTGTAGAATATTGTTACCAGTAAGGATTTTTTTTTTTTGGAAAAAATTCAATTTGACCCCCTGTGGTTTGGACCGGGTGCGGGTTCACCCCCTCATTTGAATATCAGCACATAACCACCGCGTGGTTTGTGGACTAAAGTGCAGAGTTACATTTTCCATCCAAATTGACAGAGTTTGAACCACACACTCCAATTTTGAGAATATGGAAGAGTAACTCAAGGAGAAAGTACATTTTTACCCTTTACCGCCATCTTCTTCCTCTAAGCTAACACAAACCCTAATCCTAATTCAACACCAGTGACCACCTTCACCAGCCTCACCACTGCCGCCACCTCTAGTGCCGCACTCAACAGCCGCCCTAATCATCCACCTCTTATTTCACACTTTTTCCGAAAATAATTCCTGAACTAAAAATGCAAACCCAATAACAAACATTCAAATCATAATCAAGCATTTTCTTTTTGACATTTTCTTACAAAGAACAGCAAGCAAGCAAAACTAGAAAAGGAAGAAGATTGACCCCAGAAAGAAAATACGAGACGGTGAACAGTAGATTACCGCTGAGAGAAATTAGGCCACGAGGTTCAAAGTTCAAACCAGTGAACAATGCCCTACTGGTTCTTGTAAACTTAATTACTATATTGAAAAGGACATTTGTAATTTTTTGGGGGATGTAGCGGAAGACCACTCCATGGAGCAGTGGTCTCTCAATAATTTTTGTTCCGAGTAGTGGCTTGGTTTCCTGATTTTTTTTTGCTCAAATCGGCGAAATGGTTGAACGAATTTGTTGAAATTGTGAGGTGGGTCTGGTGGTAAAGGAAATATGAGGGGATATCCACGACCCAACGAATTAACGCATGGCAAGAGTTGGGTTCCGGTCAAGGTCCAGTCCCCACGTTCTATGGTGGTACTGAGAGAGAGAGAGAGAGAGAGAGAGAGAGAGAGAGAGAGAGAGAGGAAGGTAAGGGCATTAGAGTCATTTTACAAGTTCTGTTAACAGAGTTAGAGGTGCACATTGATCCACAAACCACGCGGCGGTTATGTGCTGATATTCAAATGAGAGGGGGTGAACCCGCACCCGATCCAAATCACAAGGGGTCAAACTGGATTTTTCCCTTTTTTTTAAGAATTCCACTTTCTGAGGTAGCTCCCGTAATTAGGGCTATACAAAAAATCCGGTGAACAGTGAATCCGGTCCGGACCAAACCGATCTCATGTTTTGGATTTTAACTCTGGATTAATGGTCCGGACACGGATTCAAAAAAATAATGAACTGTGACTCGCGGTCCGGATACGGATTTTGATTTTGAAACCGTGGTTAGATTTTGACCGTGAGATTTTTATTATATATAAATAATTTTACACTTTTATAAATATTGTCAATTTGATATAGGGTTATACTGTTATCTTCTATAAAATCTAGGGGTAAACTTTTATATTGTTATCTCCTATAATGTTTAGGTCTCTCTTATTAAACTGCCCTATTTTTGTATTAAACTGCCTTTGGCTCCATCACATGTACTCCGTGGATGAACTGCCTCTATCAATTCCATGGCTCCATCACATCCTATTAAACTGCCTCTATCAATTCCTGATGAAACTGTTTGTATAATTTATGTATGACATGTAATCCATGGATAAAATTGGAATTGATCTGTGACTTGCGGATCGGATTGGAACCGGACCGTGAGTCTTTTGGTACAGACACAAATTGTATTTTCTAAAAACCGTGACTCGCGGATTAGGATCAGATTCATGCCAATTTGATCCGATCCAGACGGTGTATACCTTTACCCGTAATTGTCAAGAATAGTTACCAGAAAACAATTTATTTCTTTTTCTAACTATGATTTGTCAATGATATAAATATGCTTTTCATTTTTTTTTGAACTGCAATATATGTTATTAGGGGTGAAAGTGCGAACCGCAAAAACCGGACCGGACTGGTCGGTTTTTGCTCCCATTTAATTAATTCGGTCTGGTCCCAATCCTAGGTGTTTGAAAAACCGGAGAATCAGTCCGGTTAACGGTTTTAGGGAGTCTAAAAACCGGACCGAATTTATATATTTATATATTTCGTGAAAAAGTCAATCACATGCAGATGCCTTTGTCTCGATATAACTGTCGACTCTTAGCAAATGAATGGAGAGAGGAAGGGTTAATGGTTGAAGCTCGTTTCTATATGGAAGCTAGTATGAGCAAAGACGTTCAATCCGACATTGAGATGTCCGGCGATGATGAAGAACTGTAAAAGTTGTGCAAGCATTGGAAGATCAAGAACCATGGAAGTTATGCGATCATTGGAACTCTAAGTTTTTTTTTTTTTTTTTTAAATTCTGTCATCCATTTCCTTTTGTATTTCCGTATCATTGTTGGATGTGACTTTTATTTTCTTGTATTAGCAATCTCTGCATATTAATTATAGTCGCATGTTGTCACTATATTTTGGACATTCATTGCAATTTCCTCTTATCATTCATTAGTTTTGTCAATGACGATACAGAAACCAGAAGAACTAAATTGTAGTTAATCAGAAAACACAACAAACTTAACATACTTAACAATATAAGGAATACATCACTTAACTATGTCTCCTCCTTTCTATAACAAGTCATTTACTCCCATTCTCAAGGGAGTGTCCGTGCCTCTCACATGGCCTCACCGAATGCCAACCAAAAAAAATTGAAATGGTTCTACTCGTCACTCACCTCCCATGAACTACGATACGAAGTCGTTAAAATGCAATATCCCGTGTCCTTATGGCGTCCATCAAGGCGTAGTTCATTAAGTTCAAAAGCATAGCCCATGGCCTATTCCTCCGTGTCACCCTGTTGTTGAGTACATGGATTCGTTTTCTTCATTGATATGTCAGCCATTATAGTACGAAAAGTCTGGGAATCCATTGTTATGCAAACATGCACAGGCACGTTATCTCACAATGACATCGATATTTTGTAGGGTTCCTATTGATCATTGAATGACAACATGTGACTCATACTGGACAATCTAAAACTACACTATTCACTTGACCCTAATACCGGACTGCCATTAAAAGCTCTCACCCCTGACTCAATGAGGCTGAGTTTTCCATTTGATAAAATGTGAAATCCCATAAAATCATCTATCAAATGGAAATCCCATAAAATCATCCAGATGATTTTATGGGATTTCACATTTTATCAAATGGAAAACTCAGACTGACTTGTCAGCCTTATACAACTTTATATGTTAACCTTACTAATATATATGGCCTTATTCACCTTTTATTTACCCTTATTGGTCCCCTACGAAAATAAATGGAATCCAATGCTCTTGTCGAGGAGATATAAAGTCTTATATGTTAAGGATGGATAAGACAGTAACCCTTGGAGATACTACTTGTAATGTAATGGTTAATACTTGAAGTTTTGAAAGGAATGGGTCATGTTATGATAATGCTAGAATGTTATTACCACCACCACCATTAGGTGTGTTGCTGGGCATGGGTAGCGAGGCTCGTGAATCTCGGTTTATGTTATTACCAAGGCCATCATTAGGTGTGTTATTGGGCATGGGTAGCGAAGCCCGTGAATCTCGGTTTATATTACCGCCATTTGGTGTCGTTGATAGTACCGTGATCAATGTATTTGTGGATATGAATATAGGGATCTACGAATCCTGGCAGGGGAATATAGGTCCCAAAACTCCCGAGTATGTAATGAGAAAATGAAAAGTTGTAATTGAGATTGATAAATTATGAAAAAGTTGTGAATTTGGAAATGTTGTAAAGGAAGTTCTAGTTATACGGTTATTAATGAAGTATTCGTGACACGATGAATATGAAGAGAAAGGTGTTTTTTTGACGAAAAATATTGTAAGGATATATCGACTTTTAGAAAAAGGTTTTCAGTGATGAAAAGAAGTTTTAAGAACACATTGACACTTAAACTCTCATTTGGTCTTGTGTTGACATTTCATTCCAATTGCATTTAGCAATAGTAGAAGGTTTTTCCTACTGGGCTAGTGTAGCTCACCTTGTCATTTTTAGGTACACTTCAAGGAGCATGAGGTGGAGTGCATAGAATGAGATGTATCTTTTGAAAGCATGCGTGAAAGAGTCATTTGTTTTACTAGTGAAATGTATTTTCAATTTGTGAACTTGTAAACTATTATACTCTTTTGACTTTGGCAAATGTAATGACATAATATTCTCTTTCACGTCTTATTTTGGAACAAGGGTATTAAGTTTAGACCTTGGTAATTCGTTATGGAAATGGAAACTTGAGATGAGATGTTTGAAAGTAAATTATGGAAGTCTATATATGTTTTTGGAGAAAAGGATCTATTTATTATCTTTGAAGGAGAGGGCGTGAAACTTCGCCTGGATAAAAGATCTTGGGACTAGACCTACTTTTGTTAGGTTTTTGCTAGTTTATTTATGTTTATGTTTTATGCTCTTGAAAGTTTGTTAAAACTGTTGTTTTTGTGCTGAAAGTGTAGGACCCCTTTTTATATTTTGTACATATGTAAAGACATTAGTTAATGATGTAAGGAAAAGTCTAAAAGGCTATTACTAGGTTTTTAAACTTTTAATTTATTAGGGTTCGACTTTTTCATCCAACTTGTCTATAAATAGACAAGTCTTTTGCATTTGTAAAGCATGTACAAAGTCTCCAACTTTTCTACGTAATGATATTCCCCTTTCCAATTTTCCTTGCCAACTTTCTTTTATATTTTCTTTCTTTTGTTATTGGTATCAGAGCTACTGGTAGTTAGTTAATCAGAAGAAAATCAACCTTGGTGAAAAGCTCAATAGCAAGGCCAAGCTGTAAATTATTGTAAGTATTTCTCAACTACAATCCTGACTGGTTTTGTGTTCTTCATTTTATGTTACATTTTTAGCTGTTGCAAGACCCATATACTTAGAGCGTGTTAAAGCCCACATTACCCGTTAGTTCAAGACCTTTTATCATAAAAAGTTTAGGTCAGTTGAAATTTACGGAAGTCTTAGGCACCAAACACACCACTCTAAGAGGTTTTAGGTACCCGCATCAGTCTAAAATGGCACTAAACAAAGAAGACACTACTTGTGTAGTTTTTGTAGAAAATAATATTAGAGATAATTATGAGCATCTTGTTCATAGTCCTAAACAAGGAATTACTATAAATTATATTGGCGCTAGTCTTAGTAATATTACTGATCTTATGTGTTCTTGGTTTTCAAAAGTAGACAAAAATAAAAAAAACAAATCAAAATTACTTGGAAGCTAAACTAATTTCTATATAATCCAAAATAGACAATTTTGGAAGTATACTTAATGTAGACTTAAAGTCTGAGACAAAGACTACTATGGAGAGTTTACTAAACATAAACAAGTTAGACTCTTTTGAAATTAGTGAGACTAATGGGATGAATAGTCTAGAAGACCACCAAACTCCTAGGTATGGCACAGAGGATGCTATGATCCTTAATACTCGTACCTATAACATGACTGAGTAATAATATAGTTGAAATACTAGAATATTAGAGGAACTTATACAAAGATCCCTACTTAGGTTTTGAGGAGAGGAACCGAATTCTCAAACAAATTCAGGAAACCTATCTTCAAAATGAGGATTTATTAAATCATTTTCATGTGAAATTGATATGTTTGAAAAAGAAGAAACAAGTTCTTTAAATAGTGACGAAGACACTTTAAATGAAGATGACACCTTAGTTGACCCTTTTAGAAAAATTTCCATAGAGGAAAATCTAGCAGGAGAAACTCCCTCTTTAGCAAAAAGAAAGGCAGAAGACCAAAATCCATATGGGATACCCCCTGTGCATCCAGATGACCCTGAGTATGTAAGGGACAGTGTAAAAAAAAATCACTTTTTGGAGAAGTTTCGTTTGGGCCGATAAAAAGTCCCGGTAATTGCTCCTTGGATTTTTCTAATCACAATGGTATAATCGGAAGTTATTTTTGAGTAAAGCAAAGTCGTCTTTCACCCATTTTCTTCGGAGAAAAATGTGCCGTTTTTCGGTTTTGTACTAAAAGTGAGGGGATGAGATTTTGATGTGATTAAAATTTTAAAATTTTGGAAATGCCATTGTTTCCAAATGGGGGTTACTTCCTTATTTTCATAAATAAATTAAAGTAAAGAAAACTCAAAATTATAGTCTGTGTGGTCACATATTATATGCACAAGTCACTCTTGGACTTGAGGTGTAATTAGTGAGGGGTGTGTGTGTGTATTGTGTGATGTATGAGAAAAGAGAGAGAGAGAGAGAGAGAGACCATCTTCCCCACTTTTGGCCGTCCCTCTCTCCCTCCTCGTCTCTCCTCCATAACTCCTCCAAGTTCAATCCTCACCAACCCAAGTCAATCCCTCACTTCCAACCTTAACTCCTTCACAAAAGCTTCCTAAAATCTCGAGATCTTCGCGTTGGTGCCTTCGTTTTACCTTGGTGTTTGAAGAAATTTTGCTTGGAGTTTGGAGTTTGAGCTAGGGTTTCACTCTTAGAGGTGTTTTCTTCTCAAAATCCCAAGAGGTAGGGGAATCTCTATCAATTCTCAATGCAATATGTTGATTGTTTGTGGGTATATCCCTCTTAATGTTCTAATCTTCCCATTTTTGCTAAAGTTGATTGTGAGACTTGCTCTAGTAAGTTTGTGTTGAATCATACATTATATTCACTTCTTCTTGTTGTTGTTGTTGGACTCCAAGTTGATGGTTTAACTCACCCTCCAAAGCCCTCACAAAAACCTTGAACCAAAACCCACCAAAATCCACTCAAGTTGTGCAAAATTTGGCTCGTAACCCAGGTGGATCGATCCACCTTTGCTAGTGGATCGATCCACTTCATTTTTGTTTGGAACAGACCCCTCTGGATCGATCCACCTTTGCCTGTGGATCGATCCACCCCTGTTTTGGCCCATTTGGCCTATTTTGACCCTTTTGGCCTTCGATCGGGCAACGTACATGCTATACTTGTTCTTATTGACTTGAAACACTTTGAGATACCTACCGTGAACATTGAGAGAGATATTTGTTGAATCCTTAATTTCCCTTGGGGCTCAAGTGACGTGTTTGACACTTATTGACGCGAGTTGACGATTATAGAGCGAACTACGATTCTTGAGCGTTATTTTGAGATTGAACTATAGTATGGACACTTAATTGATGTGAATGAATGTGAAATGAGGTTAATGAGCTAAATGGTTGGCACGGAGCCCGAAAGGGTATGTCCGGATTACAATAGATGAAGTTAATGAATGACAAACGTGGTGTGAACGACACGAGGGTTATATGGACACAACTTAGACACGATGGAAAGATGGTTGATCCAATGTGACGAATCTTGAACTACTCTTCTATATTCGACCTTCCGTGACTCCTTTGGTTATTCGTGTTGATTTCCCTTCCTTTGATGTACTTCATGAGCATCTCATTTACATTTAGAATAGATAGATGTTTTCCTACTGGGCTAATGAGCTCACCCTTATAATTTTCAGGTACTCAGCAAGGAGGAACATGATTTGACGTGTGGATGAACATGCATGAATTCATCTTTTGAAAGCTCATAGAACGAGTTACATGATCATCTTTGATTAGTACTACTTTTTGAAAAGATGAACGTTTAACTTGTAATTCAATCATTTTGGTTAGAAATTTGTAAAGACTATTCAGTTTATGTAATTGATTCGGGTACATTCAACTTTAACCTTATTGACTTGGAACATGTAACTGACTTTGACCGTGGAAGGTGTTGACCTCTGTGTGGATTATGTATTTATTAATGTTATGAAATTTGGGGCGTGACAGAGTATATTTTAGATACGGATACGTCTGAATATTTATTTGCAAATGAGATTAAAGCTGAATGTGATACTTCTCAACCTCAGAACCAACACCATCTAGAAGAGATGACTAAAATAAATATGCTATAGCTCAGAACGGGACATATTTAGATTTGATCAATGTTTCTTTTAAGGGCCAGCTTTAAACTATAAATGATTAGGCATAATCTTTGTCTATCATTGTTACTAAGGCCTTGTTCTTGAATGGATTTTATCTCATAAAATTTAGTTTTGATAAAATCTAACATTCTCAACGGATTTTAGCAAAAATAGATTTTATCAACACTAGATTTTATCTCATTACAAAACACT
>JAXBDA010007987.1:0-16050 GCA_036023075.1 Gaultheria prostrata
TTAAGCACAGACACAAAACCCAACCACGTGCACGAATTAAATGGAAAATGAGGATTAACCGCACGTCTAACGCGCTCATTCTTTCCTACTTAGGCGCTTAAATTCATGAATTTCACGCGCCTATCAAAATGCGCGACTCTTCATTGGGCAGGGCAACCTCTTAAGACCGCGGGAAAGGTGACAATTTAAGGTCCGACTGACCAAAATATTTTATGCTAAAGTGTGTGCATGCAAAATGATAGCAATATATACAAAAGCAGTAAAACAAGTAGCATGGTATGTACAAAAGCGGTAAACAGATAGCATGCTGACAGGATATAGGAAAACAGTAAACACGTAGCAGGATATATCACATAGTCCTACCCTGTGGGTCCTGTCGTAGGTTGAAAGGTTCTACGGTTATCTATATGCAAAGGCTGATTTTGGTTTAGGGGGTTCCCCAAACTAGAGCCAATATTTGCCTCCCGTTTGCACAGAATACTGACGTGGCAAGGGTAATAACGGCAGGCTGACTCATCATCGTCCAAGGTTGCCAAGAATCCTGGGATATCCTAACACCAGCAAGCTGGGTAGGGTAACCAGGACGCAGCGGCGGGGCTAGTAACCATGCACGTGCAATGCAAAAGTTTAACAATAAAATCTTTTCAAAAATCCCACAAATATTTTTCAAGTTTGGCTCGCTTTTTAAATTAATCAAAACCTTGAAATTTTACACAGGCAAACAACCGGGAAAGCTCCAGTCCGGATTGATCGGGCTCTCACCCTGACATCATTCCTTTCTTTGACAGCGCGAAGCATGTACGTTGTGTCAAGCTTTCAAGGGTCGTTTTACAAGTATAAAATTTCAAAATAAAGATTAATTTAAAAAAATTTAGAGTTGCCACCCGGGGTTTTTATTTTTGGAAAATGTTAGGTACCCGAGAAGTCGTTTAGAAAAATAATGACTCTTGTGCCGCTGAAAAAGGGTTTGATCTGCGAAAAATAAAGATTTGGGTTCGGGAGCCAGGTTACAAGCGGGGAAGGTTTTGTTCGAAAAAGCACCCCGCGCGCCCGGAATTTTCCGGTCTCTACTAAATATTTGTGGGATTTTTATGAAAAGATTTTATTGAAAACTTTATTCACATAAACAGTAAATAATTATTCTAAAGAAATACATAACAGTGACAAGTCAAGCAATGCAATAAAATGACATATTGAATAAACAAGTAATGCAACAAAACATTTAAAGCACAAATAAATATTTAATTGAAATAATAAATAACATGAGGGGATGTAATAATAATAATCAAAAGCCAAGGGGGGTCAGTGTAATAAGAGGTATGTAAGTTTTTCCCAAAACAGAGCATCAGAATCCGAAACAGAGCATGAAAAAATAATTTTTACCTTTGACACCGTACGGTGTAGGAATAGATGTCGCGCGGTGTAAGACTGACACCCGCGGTGCCACTGATAACATAAAATTTTTGAAAATTTTGGATTTTGTCAGAATGAAAATGTTCTTTGTTCCCTTCATTTCCATTATGAAAAACAAGTTCTTTGATGATTTTGAAAGGGTTTGAAAAAGATTTTGATGAAGAAATATACCTCCACACGAGGATGACATTCCGTGACAATGGCCGATATCACGTAATATCCATCCGAGAGACTTGAATTTTATTGAAATACTCCCTTTGAACCCAAGGAAGAACTATGGAGCTCTCCTCCAATTCAATGGGAAACCCCTCAAAGAGCGAATACTCCACTTGAACACGAATTTTATACCTCTGGGTTTATCCGGTTGGAATCGAATTCTTTCGGATTTGATCGGTTTGGAGACTGGAAGTGGTGGTTATAGATTATGAAGCGAAGTTTTGGCTAGTTTTTGACAGAGTAACAAAGAGGTAACAGTTCGTAGCTTTGGCTAGGAATTGGTTCGTCTTTGAGTTTCTAGCTACCCAAACCATTCGAGGGAGCTCGATATATATAGGAGAGGAGGAATCCATGAGCTGATACATTAACCAAGCCTTTCACGCTACCGTTGCGAGCTACGGGTAGCCTTTTGGCCAAGTACGTAATACTCATGAGATTCGAGTTCGCAGAACAGAGCCAGGATTCGCGGGATGTGACAATGGTGTCGTACGGTGTGCGGAATTGTGCCGTACGGTATAGCCATGAAGGCCGTACGGTGTCAAAGGACTTTTGGGCCATACGGTTTGGGAAATGAGGTCGTACGGTTCAAGGGGGTAAGGCTTTGACTCTTTTTGGTTTGTTTTGACCCGAGGGATCGTTCCAAGGCATATTTCGCGTTCTTTCATCATCGGGGATGCACAAGTCATCAAAATTGGGGTGTCTACACAAGCGATAGTGACGCTATCGTCTTGTGAAGCTGAGTATGTTGCAGCCAGCTCAGCTGTGTGTCATGCTATATGGGTTCGCAATATGCTGAATCATTTGGGAATTTCTCAAGAAAACCCCACGAAGATCCATGTCGATAACCGCTCCGCAATCGTACTAGCAAAGAACCCTGTGCATCACGAAAGAAGCAAGCATATTGACACGCGCTACCATTTCATCAGAGAGCACGTGAAAGCAAAAGAAGTGGAGCTAATTTCTTGCAGGACCAATGACCAAGCTGCTGATATTTTTACCAAGCCCCTCAAGCATGCGCCTTCATCAAGATGAAGACAATGCTTGGAATGGAGAATCTCCGAGACTCAAGTTTAAGGGGGGATGAAGAAAAAATGTAAACTTGTGCAAGTGGGGTTCTCAGCAGCCCCAAACTAGAACGTGGGATACTATTCATTATCAGGCGTAAAGACTTTTGAACTTCCATAATACGTTTTTAGATTTGTCCAATAAATGTGAGTTTATCTCATATTTGTTTTTTCCTCTGGTTCAGTCTATAAATACGTTTGTAATTCAGTTTGTAAAATCATCAAGTGTGGAGTAAGAGATTTAGAGAGTTAGAGAAAAATATTCCTCCTCTATATTTTTCTTATTGAGTGAAGTTCAATAAAAGTGAATGTTTGTTCAATTCTCTTTGTGAGTTTCATACAGCAAAAGTGTGATATATACTACTCCACTCAACATATTATACTAGTCGTCCTTGAGTTTTGAAACTGTAGACACGAGGTTTTCTATAATTTCACAGCTTCACATAGGGTAAGGCTGGTGTTAAGAGTCATCTATATTTATCAGACCGGTTTAAGAGTCATCTATATTTATCGGACTGAATGGCGTTGCCTGATAGGCAACCCTTCGTGAAATTGCAAGATTCATCTAAGTAAGAAAGGATCAATTGTAGCCATTGAAGTTCATTTGACTCAGTTCGAATATATTAGAAAAAAAGTTCAGCTGAGAATGTCGTACTACGAAAAATTACAGTAGCTGATCACAACCAACGAAAAATAGCCTTTAACGAAACCACCACTGTTTTACGCAGTTGCACATTACCATTGCGTCGGTAATATTTGTGGGATAAATAAGATAATAAACACTTGGATGAGATGATGATTTGTCTGCTTTCGCTTGGGAGACTCCGAATCCGTTCAAATTTTGATGGAATTAAGGTTGATGGAGTGCCTCAAAAGCATTATTGCCCCTTTCACATAAACAGTACTGCATCCTCTTATCGTCTTCTCTCATCCTTTCAGCATATTTATCAATGTTGAAATCTACATTATCTTTACCACCAAATGCAGACTCCAGTTTGTCCATATCAAATTCTTCCTCCGTGATTTTCATGGTATTAGGATCTTCTGAGTAGACAAACTTCACTTTGTTGGCTGTCTTGGGCTCTAAAAAGTACTTTACCACCTGCAGTCACATAACCATTCCAAATTTAAAAAATTAGTTAAAAAAATACCTATCAGCATCATTGAAAATACTTGTGGTGGTAAAACATCTCAAATTTCAATTATATAGAACCAATAAAGGTTATAATATGCAATACCGTATGAAATTGTAATATACCAATCTTAATGAAACTCTACTTTCATAATCAAGGGGATGTCATATCAAATGTGAGTCTGCACGGCCTTTGGTGTTGGCGACACATTATCCAAAAATTTTTGCTCCATAAACTTTTGATGGTAGGATAGTGGCCTACTATGATTGTGACGGGTGATGGGTGGTTCACTTCCGAAGAGGGAGCCTCAGAAAAAGCTCACATTCAAGGAAGAAGACCAAACGTGCAATTGCAAATTACCAATCCCGGCACGGGGAGGTAGTGACATTGACAAAGTACCGGAATCATTGAGTCTGAATCGTCTATCACATACCCATCCATTCCAATAAAGTCCATATTCTAATACAAGGGTGTGGCCAATTGGACTAACTCCGTTGGTAAGCGACAGTAACAGAAACAGATACGTTTCTACATCCAAAAAGTTCATGTAATATTATGAGATGCGAAAGATTTATGGAAAGGGGCAAGTATGTTTGTACCTTCCAGAATGGTTCAAAGAACTTGGGTGCGTTGTATATTATAGCAAGGCCCAGCCTCTCAGGATAATAGACTTCCAAAACATACGCCGTTTCTCGTGCCAATTTTAAAGAGATATTTGACAAATTGAAACCATGGAAATCAATCAGCCAGACCATTTCCTCTTGGTTTTCTGGCAGATTCAAAATGGCATTCTCCATACAATACACAAAGTAATCAATTTGTTCTGGAATTGACTTTGAATTCTGCAGTGAAAATGAACAAAAACTTGATTTAGCCTATGTACAGAACTGCCCTCAAATTAGCATAGCTACAGAATCACTATAATAGGCATTGATAATTGCTATAGAACAAGAGTTACGATTCTGTATTTTCGAATTGGGCGAGACCAAGAATTCTCGCTACGTGTCAGAGTCATTGACCGAATTGATCAATTTAAGTTGGATCTTTCATTCGCTTGTTTTTCCATACATTTGCTCTAACAACATAGAGTGTCAATCTTTCTGATGAAAAAAACATATGTGGTTGCGATACTGCATATATACACACAGAGGAAAGAGCAAGTTTTAGATGAAACCTGGCGACTTGGTCTCATTACAATAACACTTCTCCCATGCTTATCTGCATAGTTCGACCTATACATTTTTCCTGTTTCTGCCTCTCCAGCAACCTGGTCCTGCATAATACTTAGGGAAGGTAAATGACGAACGAAGATATAGATATAGAGAGAAACACAAAAATTAAGAACTATAGCTTGACCTGGCCCTTAGACATGATCACCGTAAAAACTGATCGTAGTAGATGTAGGAGCTTGGAGTCGTCAAATGTGAGAATTGTAATTCGTTTCCATTTCAAAAAAACACCGGCGGAATGATGAAATTCCAGTTTTCCCAACGAACGACAACTTATTATAGAGAAACACAAAAATTAAAAGATGAAATTCCAGTTTTCCAGATCGTCTTCAATGATAAAGCTGTTGATGTAGCTGAAATTGTGGATTCCGTAAAAACCAAAATAGCGCTGTGGACAAAGGTTTGTTTTAACATTCAAGACTACTCTGTGGAGGACATTAAAAGATGTTTGCAAGGTATTAGAAGGTTGAATTTGGCCAAATCTCCTCTGTTTTAGTCCAAGTCTGAACAAGGTTGCTGGTAGGAGTCTGATAAGAATCTGATTATGGTATGCTTGGTCTGGGGTGAATCTGATGGAATCTATTTTCCTGTTGTTTCTTATTTCTGGGTCATGTAGACCATCTTGCTTGCTGGTTTTTCTGTTCGGGTTGATCTCTTATCAACCTCTTGCCTTTGTAAGGCTTTTTCTTAGTTGTATTGGGTTTCACTTTCCTCTTATTAATATATTTCTTTTTGCCGATCAAAAAAAAAAAACACAAAAATTAAGAAATATAGCATTATGTGATAATGTTTAGATTTACGATTCTATGAACTTTAGTATCCAATTCTCTTAGATAAGTCATGGTTTCGTATTTTTAAATGTTTCTTGTTTGTGCAATTTCCTTTGATCTTCCAAAATGTTTCGGAATATTAGTGATACATCTCAACATATCTCTGTTTAAATACTCTGTCAACCAACACTAAATCCTTAGCGGAAGGAAGGTAGTCCCAAACGTACTATGCATAGCAGAAATTTTGAATGCAGTAAACGGGTTTCGCCAAAAGGACTATGAAAAATGGAAAATGTTAATGAAACTTGTTACCCATTTGATCGATTCTGGTTTGTATTCCAATCGCCATTTCAAGGTTTCCTTTAGCAATTTAGTTGCCTTCTTCACATTCCAGTTCTGTGCCCTTAAATACCTTGAGATAGATGCATCAGAAGAAAAAGTCGACAACTTATCTGGGAATGTTCCAACCAACCTTCTAACCTCATTAATCTGCAAAAATTGGGAAAAAATTAGTTCTAGTTTTTCTTTTTGCCCTCTAACAAGCATGGGGAGAAAAAAAATGAAAAAGGAACCTTTTTCGGCTGTTCTTCAGATATCACAGGGTTTTCACAGCCATTTGAAATGCATTTTTCGGTATCTGTACTCATAGCTTCTGCGGTAGTCTTCCTGGAGGGAAGGAAAATTACATTTCACCCATGAATCTGCTGCACGATACATTACAGTACAAATAGTCTCCAAATTGAAAGGAAAATATTACAGTACTGCATGATACATTTTCATTTATTTTATATACTCCTCCTGAATTCATAATATATCGACAACATTTGTACATAAATTAATCACGTCGACCATGAATATATAATATTTTTGTTTGTTCTGAGTTATAGTCATGAGATGAATTTCTAAGCAAACGTGTGAATTTAATGTGCACTCCGATATCCGGTTAACCGAACATGTAAAACCGCAGCATTGCCAAGCAACACAAGGATCGATGCATGCATATAGGAATCGGACATGCACAATTTTTAGCAATTGGAGCCCATAAACTAAAAGGAGAACACTATTATCGTAGCCAGTAAGCCAGAGGAAACATAAATGCTCTTTTCCCTGCTAAAAAAAGAAAGCGCCAAAACCTTTACTGTTTCATCATTCGTGTTTAGTGATTCTTTATGAAATTTATTGTTTATTTTTTACTTTTCTAGTGTATAATGCATACCTCTATTCAAAAAGTAAAAAAAAATTGTTAAATGTTAGAAAAATTGACTAATGACGAAAAAATACAAAACCCTGCTCAGAACGAACAGCAAAACATAGGCACTCGGACTCACCTTTATCCAGCAATCAACCAGCACTATGCTATGTGCCTTTTAGTTTCACAGAACAAAGGCTTCTCTCTTGGTTTCTGTATCCACAGAGAGATGAATAAAGGGGAGCTCAGAGATTGTTTCCAGCTTACGCATAAGAGTTGGGAATTGGGATGCATGCATAAATGTCCATTTCCATATATACAAAATATAAATAAATAAACAAACAGAGCATTAGATTAGCCATCTGCAAATATGGTTAATTGGTTACCAACTTAGCAACTTTTAGCATTGAATATGGTGTGGGCTTTACATCTACAACATGGGCACCCATCATCATCGTGATCAAATGAGAAAACAAATTATTTTTATATAACTCAGGTGTCCGAGCCAACTTACATCCACCTCTACTAATCTTTGGGGTTCAATCCCACAGCGGGGAGCCCAATTAAAATCGGAGCAAAACTTCGTATGGTCTGACCCCAAAAGAGTTGATAGTACGATTTCAAACGTGAAACCTTAGGAGGAGCAAAACTCTAAGTCACGGGACTTGACCACCAAGCTAACCCGTTCGAGTTGAGAAAACAAATACTCCTATTAATTAGGGTGTTTCTGTTTTCCAATTTTCTACCTCTGCACTCTGTAGTTCCCCACAAATCAGACGATCTTTGGAAAGATAATTGAACATCCAATATTGGTATCAGTGCCCAGAGTTTTACGTAGGTAAATTTGCTTCCAACTATTTTGGTACTTAAACAAAGGCTACAAAGCAGTTCAAGGCCAAGCTGTAGCCTGTGGGTACTAGCCAAAATTGATTTTTGTGAATAATTTCCGGCGAGGATATCTTGGGTGACAGATACAGAAGCACCATTATGTGCACCCAAAAATGTACTCAATGTGTGGGGCCGATATGGAACCCCATACAGATAATTCGAGACTTTTATTTTGTAACAGATTAGATTTTAATTTGTCATGCAAAAAATTAATTCAATCACATGATGACCAATTTTCTAATTATTTTTTTTAGCAATTTTGACTGCAAATTTGTTCGATTTTTCTATTGTTTTACAACCGTGGTGGCCTATATATGCGGCTGGCTTGAGTGATCTTGCATCAATTGATTTTAAAATTTACCAACCGCTACACTCAGTTCCCGTATGTGTCATCAAATACTCTAGCTAGAAACCATTACATCGCTCCTGTTATCGATATGCAACCTGATTCCATTATATAAAGTCTTAAATGGAGTATTTGTTTCAATTTTCCTACTTCAGTGATTACCAACAGACGAACACTTCAAAAATAATTGCCCATTCACAATTGGCATCAGTCCTCAAAAGTTTTCATAAACATAAAATATGCATATTACTGTATTAATCTTCCTAAATTTTTGCCATGTTATTTTTTCGGTGTTATTTACCCTGTCATATTTTTTTGTCACTTTTCGTCGCAATTTTTTCATTGATCATTTCCCGACAAGAGGAATTAGAAATACATAAAATGTGCACCGAAGTTCAGAAAATTCCCTGGATCGAACTTTCTGCAAATAACAACAAGCAACTAGAAAGTGGAATAAATCCTTTCTGACCTCGAGTTTTTTATAATCAGCTGCACATAGTCCGGATCAATTCACGCATGCCTCAACCTGTTTCTAAAAGCTAATAAATTACACCAGTCACTAGCGGCCGGGGTTTTAGTGGAGAGTTCAAATTAAAGTGGAGACCAAATGCCATAGAGACTAACACCACAAAGTGTTACTGTGTTAATAGCAGTTAAGAAGTTTGCAAACATAAAATGGAAGAAGGAATAAACTGCTAAATCATTTTTAGAATTGCACAACTCTCATGCAACAATATAAATCATCCTATAGTAATCCAGGTGCAGTACGTACGTTCTCAAGACTTTGCTATAGTATTTAACAAAATTCCGAGTCACCTATATAGGTATATGGGCGTTGCATGTAATATGACAAGAACCCATGAGACTTTTAAATTTAAGTACAGTTCCTGGAAAAAAATTAAATAAAGTTTTTAGAACTTGGCAACCACAAAATCGTAAAGAGGGAGAGAGAGAGAGTCAACTACGCAACTGACAACCAATACGTATTAATTACCACTCAACTATAAATTCATCTACTTATTCTTCAATAAATGCTTATCATAGATGAGAGAGAGAGAGAGAGAGAGAGCACCGAACCGGATAAAGAAAGACACAGCTGGGTTGTGAAGTGATGAAGGCTTGAAGCTTTTGGACTGGTTCAGAAGCAATGGAAGTCTTTCTCGCAGCCAGAACACCACAGAAACTGTATTCATCATCAAAAGGGTATTTATTCTTATACACACTCCCATCGTTCCAAAATGAGAGTCTGGTTCACGAAACGATATTTTAAAAATAATATATTTTTTCTAAGAAAAATTCTTATTTTTTAAATAATTTACTAGATATCAATGAAATCTTTTAATTCATAAAAAAAGTTGAAACTTTTTCTTCAAATAATTTATTTTTCTTAACTTATCATTTTATGAACCGAATTATCATTTTGGGACGGAGGGACTACAAATAATCACAAAAACAATGTGGGATCTCCAATAATGGTGCAAGGGCGAAATGGCAGGAAAACCCATGTGGGGGGAAAGAGACAAATGCCAAAATATAGCATATGTGATTCCTGTTTACTTGGAAGCAGTCAAGCAGACAAAAATATTTCCATCAAAAAGGACCACTCTTGGACCTTTGATTAGATAATATTTGGATCGCTTTCTACTGAATAACAAGTAAACTTATTTCTCACCTTAAACATCACGACTTTTGGATAAATTAGATTGTTCACGACTGGCACGCTTTAAGACCATTCAGCACAATAGCGACATTTTTTCACGTAGATATTGTTATGGCAATTGCAGAGGTCTATATCATGAATCATCAATCAAGAAAATACAACTAATCATGTTGAAAAATGATTACTAATTAAATGAGACTTGTCGATCATGTTTGACGAGAAATACAAGTGGGGTCAGCGCACCCTTAGGTGGGACCAACAATGACTTTGGCTTCTGGTTAATTGGTATGCACTTTGGCTCCGTTTGGTTCGACGTATATCTTCCAAGTAAATTAATTTTGTCAAAATGAAAGTTTTTCGTTTTTGTTTTTGGATGTATGGTTGGTAATGAAAAAATATCTCCAAAAGAAATTTGTTTTGGACTTCAAGGGGGGGGTGTCAGATAAAGCAGAGAGCAGAACGCAATTGAGGGGAGTGAGAGGGGAACGAAATTAGGGAGGAGAGAGAGGAAAGGAAGTGTGTTAGATTCGAGCTTTTGGGGAATAAAAGGGGGTGTGTCAGATTCGAGCTTTTTGGGAACGAAATTGGGGAACGAAAGGGGGTGCGTCAGATTCGAGCTTCTTGTTGTTATCCACTAGATTAGCTGCACGCTTACAAAAGGGATCGCGATTCAATCTGTAAAACAACTTACGGGGCTTCTGAGCAAAAATTGTTTTACCCCCATTTCACGAAAAGATTTTACAAGTAAACATTTTACTCCTATTTTGCAGAACCAAACATTTGAAAAATGAGTAAAACATTTTACAGCCAAACAAACTGAGTCTAAGTTATTATTATTATTATTATCATCATCATTATTAGTATTATTATTGCTTTAAAATGGAAAGCTTGCATAAAAAAGAATTAAGAGTACATATCTGAACTTCTATGAAATTAAGAGAAATAAACCGTTGTTGCATTGATCGAGCTTCTCGCGCTAGGATATTAGCGCATTTGATGCATTCCCTAAAAATGTGCTTCATTAGGGACCCGAGCTGAAGAAGGTACCTGTATTCGTGGATGATAGGAGAGATGATGAGCATCATTAGTCAAGTCATTTATCAAGTGGACTACGTAGTTGGCAATGCTTCGTTCTAAGAGAAGCTTTTATCCCTCATTTAAACCACCCAGTTAAGCTGAAAGCCATGTAGGGATCAGACATAGCTTACAACAGAATTCGCCAATCCAACTCCCCCTTAAATCCCCCAGATGTGGCTTCTTCAATTAATGTTATGGCTTCCATTTCCATCACTATTGATCACTACAAGAAAAAGTACCTATGGCGTCTGGCGACGAAAGGTGACGAGGAAATTTGAATTTCCTCGCCAAATGGGTATTTATGGCAAGGAAATCGATTTTGTCAGCAAAGAGTGCTCTATGCCGACGAAATTATCTTTCCTTGCTAAAACGTCTACCATTTGGCGACGAAATTTGAATTTCCTCTCCAAAAAGTGAAGATTGGCAACGAATTATCTTTTCCTCGCCAAAAAGCTACGATTGGCAACGAAATTATATTTCCTCGTCAAAAAGCTATGATTTGGCAAGGAAATGAATATTTCCTTGCTATAGGGCATCCATTTGGCGACGAAATTATCATTCCTCGTTAAAAAGCTAATATTGATGACGAAATTATATTTCTTTGTCAAAAACCTAAGATTTTACGAGAAAATGCTAGTTTCATCGCGAACAGATAGGTTTTTCGCGAGGAAACTCATATTTCCTCGTCAAAAATGTACGCTTTCGTGACAAAAAATTTGATTCCTCGCCAAATCTAAGGTAATTGGTAGTTTAATTTCAAAAAATTGGTAATATATTTAAAATGAATAGTACATAGATTTATATATTATACATCAATTAGTTTCCGTGTCACCGGAGATGTCCAGTGAAAGGGAGAAGGGGGAAAGCAACGCTGAAGTTGACAAATATAAGGAGCGTGCAGTTATAGTAGAGAGATATGACACCGTGACGGAGTTGGAAGACACGCGAATCCCGTCTGTGGTTAAGACATGTGGGTTGGCCCCGATTTGTAACATACGGGACTCGGCCAATGTACACCTTGTCCGGGAGTTCTTCGCAGGTATCGTTGGAGATTCGGTTGATCCGGTCAATATGGTATTGGAGACTGTTGTGCGGGGGAACAAGATTGTTGTCACGCCAGACAAGCTTGCTAAAGTATTAAAGTGCAAACGACCACTACCCGACGATGCCCAGTACCCGTATCAGGAATGGGCAGTTCAAAGGCCTGAGTGGGATGAAATATGGCACCCCAGACCCATCCAGAATGGGCAGTTCACTAGAATGGGCAGTTCAAAGATACCGTTGTTCAATCGATAAACAGTTCGAGTTACTCTTGAGCCCGGAGTGGGTCTTATATAAAGAGGCACCCCAAACCCATCCGGATCCCCATAGTCTACATGCTTGACTCATGCTCCACCATCAGTACTCCCGGTGTAATGATAGACGAGTCTCTCTCTCACACACATGGACGCGTCCATAGATTTGTGGTCTCCGTCATGCTCAGGTTTGCATAACAAAAAATTGAAGATTCATATTTAATTCCCTCTTAACCAATATAGAAACAAATGAAATTAACCTAGCAAAATTACAGAAACTGGGCTTGGCCATTCTAAAGACAACCGAGTCATACGATCACAAAAAAATAAGCTAACAAAATCTTCTATAACTTCAGATTTAGGTCAAGATTTTCTCCAACACCACTACAACATCCGCTAACTGTGGTTGTTACTGGGCTAATTCGTGCCTTTGCCTATTAAAAAATCCTTATTTTCTCCAACACCACCAAGGTGCTGTTCGATGGGTTCTGGAACTGATTTTTGGGCAGCATTCTGCTCTTGCCTTGGAATCTTTGGGTACCCTCAACAACACCACCCGCTGCTGCAGCAATTATTTGAGTCTGCCACAAAAACACAATATAGGGATGAACATAAGAATAGCTGGGTATGAACTTCAGTACAATAATGAACCTCCTAATGAAATATCTTAGCCAAACTAGAATTCATTAATTATACCCTTTGCTTTTCCTATGATGAAATAGATTTTCATTTCAAATCAAGATTTAACAGAAAATAAAACTAAGATACAGGTCATAGTCACAAACTAACAATCAATTGTTGAATCGATTTTCCTAAATAAGTTCTTTTCAATACCAAATTGCCAAACTGGCAATCGATTGTCAGTGAACAAACTGCATAATTCATAATCAAGTCAGTCGAGTTAAAAACCAAACAGCCAACTATGATCAGAAAATCTCAAAATCCCAATTCAGCACTCACTCAAGACTATGTATGGCCATGGATGAATCAAATAAAACTAACATAATCTTCTAACCACCACCCACCATCCATACAATGATCATTGAAGTACTAGCTGCAATTTCAGATCATATTGCCAACCCAAATTCAATTTTTCGTAAACCAATAAAGGCACGATGCAATGAAAGGTTTTATAATACTCAACATTCCGTTGTGGCTTCACTTCAACCTCCTTATTTGACATGCCAAGTGGGACCTGCTGGGGACACACTTGGGGACACGTATTCGACACGCCAAGTGGTTTTTGATGCAGTTAATTATGTTAACCCTAATATAAAAAGCTCAATTACGATCATCAAAGCGGATCAAGAAGGGCTTTATAGAGGACCCAAATTGAACCCTCTATTCCATTTGGAAGACTGGAGAGGAAGAACTTATATAACTAGAATGTATGGGATCAAGAAAACAAAAAACCTTATTTCACACAAAATCCCCTAATTTGAGCAACCATGTCGAAAAAAAATCTTTAGAGGTGGACAAAAAATCTAAAACTGAAAAAACCTACAGTAGATTCCTGGTTCAGTCACTGAGTGCCATGGAACCCTAATTTCAAACAAAATCCCCAATTTCTAACCAAACAAACACGGATCCCTAATTTTTCGAAATCTGAAATTAACAGACCATAATTTTTCTATGGTCGCACATTACTGAAAGAATCAAGTGTAGATTAGCAAGGAGGGAAGTGAGAAAGATACCTGTGAAAGAGAAGATGGTGGTCGTGCGTGGATGTCGTCGGTGGGGGGTGTGACGAGAGGAGAATGTTTTAGATGGAGGAGAGAGAGGATATCGTGGTGGTGGTGCGGTCGTCGTGGGGGAGGCCGCGGTGAGAGGGAGTAGACGAGACGAGAGAAAGAGAGCGAATGAGAAGAAGAGAGGAGAGAAAGAGAGTGCGTGTATATTTTGGTATATTTCAGAGAGGGGAGAGAGTGAGGGTTTGAATTTTGAATTTTGAATTTTGAATTTTGAAATTGAAATTATGTGTGGACTCGAGAGTAATTGATTTACCTTGTTGTTCTGTTGGTTCCGGAATGATGGTGACGTGGGTTCCGGAACCTGTTGGATTGGGCTCTCATAATTGGGCTACGGTTGTTAAGTGTCTTCGTGTTGAGCTCTCAAGGCAGGGGTTTGAGTTTTTGGATGGGTATTAAGTGTCTTCGTGTCGCGGAATTATTTTTCACAAATTCGATACTAAATCTCCAAGGATATATGTAGAATGATTGATCTAATCCATGAACATGTTACGTTTTTAGATTTTCAAGATCGACACATGATTTGGAGATCGTCCGATTTTGGTAAGAATGTCATCAGAAGATGTTTAATATATCCGAAGACAAAGAATTCACACAAAATAGCAATTGGGGCGCACATTAACCCACATCGTAGGCTTTTTTCCGATCAGAATCGTCTATTTTTTACAGTATATGTAGTAGATCCTTCGTTCCAAAAATCAAGTTGATTGAGTATGAGTACATACTTCATCATCCGAAAATACTCATTTTGATAATTTAATTGCGTCCTGATCAAAGACGCTTCTAAAACCGATCGAGCCAAAATTTTACGATGATAACATAATCAATAAGTAGAACAAAATCAACGATCTCGATCATCGACATAATGTCGAAGTCACGTGACTTCAGTACAGGAAAGTATAGCACAAGACTTAGTTCGTTATAACTTATATACAACCTATGGAATTCAAAGGACACTACCAAGTCATTCTTTGCAAAAGCTCGATCCGAGCTGTTACGATTTACCGTCACATTGATCCATCCCTGTCACCAAAATCGGTGATCATCGGGTCACGGCAACATCGTGATCAGAACAAAATTTCGTCATCATATAAATACAACGTATGGATTTCAAAGGTCAGTTCCAAGTCATTTCTTGCAAATGTCGATCCGAAGCGTTACGATTTAACGTCTTGCTGATTCCACGTTTGTCACAAAAAAATGGAGATCATCGGATAACGGCGACACTGTGATTAGAACGAAATTAGTGCATCCCGAGCCACGAAAGAATTATCGTGGATCACACGGCTACCACCTGTGTTTTGTTAACGCGATCGGAACCGTCTATCTTTTACATATTAATGTGTACACAATTCGTACTCAAAATAAAGTTCATCGCATATCGGTACGCATTTAATCAATTAAAAAATATCATTCAAATAATTAATTGTTTTCCGATCAAGGACGTTTCTACAACCGATCGTAACGTTTACGAGAATGATTGAATCGATTCCTACAAGATATTAAACGGCCTTGATTTATTAAACTAAGTTTGGTTTATTGAGATCCGCCGTATATTAATCGAAGATTATTACAAAATGTATAACATACAAGACAACCCATTTTGTTAAGACCCGTAAATTAATAATTAGGAAATTAGAAGTTTATTTTAACTATTTCTTTTACAAAATAGTTTGTATTTCAAATTCCTATAACTAATGGATAACTATATAGTATATATAGAGAGAGATATATATTGTAACAAGATGTGTTTTGTTTTTTTAAAAATAATAATAAAACCCCTACTTATCTCACACTCTCCTAATTACTCTCAATAACTTCCCTCATAACTCTCTCTCTCTCTCTCTCTCTCTCTCTCTCTCTCTCTCTCTCTCTCTCTCTCTCCCTCACCCATCCGGCCATATCTATCTCTCTATCTCTTTTGCTCCCTCTCCCCTTTTAATTACTTTTATATTTATCCTTGTTAATTGCTTATAATTATCTCATGTTAATTACCTACACACAACTCTCTCTATATTAATT
>JAXBDA010007988.1:0-16049 GCA_036023075.1 Gaultheria prostrata
ACTGAGATTGCTAATATTGCACCTTGACATGTAAAAATTTGCACCATTCCTCTTCACTATTGCAACTTACATAAATAAATTTATACCATGACAAGTAACGAACCAAGTTGGTAAAAAAAAAAAGTTTATGCACTGAGGTTGCAAATATTGCACCTAGGCATGTTATAGTTTGCATCCTTTCTACTCATTATTGCAACATGCATAAAAACAATTGCACCATGACTGAAAACGAACAAAGGCGGTAAAAAATACAAGTTTTTCCAACAATGAGAGGTATAGTAATTATTGTTCTTCTTTCCATTGGGCTGTGATTCTGAAAAAGTGTACCAGTGAAATGCAATAGTTTTCCCCAAATACCACTGTCCTGTAATTCCCCCTTTTTTTTTATCCCCCTTCCATAAACAAACCACACAAGGACACATGTCGCGCTAAGATTCATGCCACGTGCCAGCGGGCCCCCAACTAATCACACTCAAAGAAGAAAAAAAAAACTAAAATGTTGAACCCCTCTCTTTGTCTCCTCCCCTCGTCTCTCACCTCCCCCAAGTTACCCAATTCCCATCGCCGAGTCTCCTCCATAAGCACCACCATCTACCCTAAACCGAGAAACCCAGTGGTTTTCGAACACTGTAGAGGCCAAATCCAGAAACCCAGTCACGGTTGAGACAAAAAGTGTGAGCCATCAGTCGTTGATTTCGGACACAAATCCTAATTACCCACTCGATTTCAAGCAAAACCGAGCAGTTCCAGGGAATTTCGAACACTGTAGTGGCCGTACGGTCGTCGTCATAGGTCGCCGGAGCTTGTCGGATCTCGTCGAAGGCCGTAGGTCGTCGGTCACAAGAACCCAGTTGACTGTTGGTATAGACTGTAGAAAGACTGCTCGATTTTGGGTATTGACTGTAGAAGAACTCACACGCAAGAAAACAAAGGGATGATGAACAGTGGTGGTTATGGAGGCGACTCCGGCGAGGGATTGGGTAATCCGGGTTTGGGGAGGAGAGAGACGAGTGGAGGGGGGAGAGAGAGAGCCAGAGAGGGGTTTCACTTTTTAGTTTTTTTAGTTTCTTTTTTTTCTTCTTTGAGTGAGATTAGTTGGGGGCCCTCTGACACGTGGCATGAATCTTAGCGCGACACGTGTCCTTGTGTGGTTTGTGGTGTGGTTTGGTGTGTGCCTGTAGCATTTTTCATTTATAAAACATCCAAACCAAGTCAAAAGTAATCTCATGTTTAATCTCTCATCCAAACTATCTATTTTTTTATACCCCTTCCATAAATATCACATCAATATGGGTCAACCTCAAAAAATAATACCCCTATTATCTTATCCCCTGAAATTTTAGCTCCATCCAAACGGGGCCCAAGGGGAGAACAGTGTAATTTACCCTATTTTAAAAACTTTCTCTGGTACACGTTTGTTTGAGGCCACACACTTGATAGTGGTCGCACGATGAAAATGCGAAAATATTCAATGCCCTTGGGACAAGGTTGAACGCGAAATTATACCTCAAATTAGGAGTAGACCCTACACGTTTTTGTGATTCAAATTTGTGCTCAACCTTATCCCAGGACAATGAATAACTACTACTCCTCGATGAAAACTGTCCTGTGCTCCGAGAGCAACTATTAATTTCTCCCATGCAACGGGGCATTTATGTAATTAAGTTTAATCTCCAACGCCACAACCCTTTGTCCACAAATTAAATGAAGTTGTGTTGTGATACCGTGATATACTATATTAATGAGGTGAGGGATAATCAGCATATGGCATGATTACTAGTGTTTGGGAGCTTATTATTACTTTTAAATAAATTAGATTATAGATTATATATAATTACGAATTTTGAGATAATAATCTTAATGCATAAAATTATTTCATATGATAATGTGCACAGTGATTTTTTTGAATTCACTAAATATAATTATGAATTTCGAGATAATAATCAGAATGCATAAAATCATTTGAATGATAAGGCGCACAGTTAAATTTTTAAATAAATAGTGTATTCATTTATAATTGGCATCTGAAAAGTTCTTCAGAATCTTCATTGGTGATTTTTGGATTATGACTCGTCCTTTTCCTTTTTTCCTTTCTTTTTTTTTTTCTGTTGAAGAAGTTGTATATTATAATCACCCAAAAAAGAGAGAAAATATATGTTGTTCATTTGAATTACATTATTACAATATGAAACACTTGGAAATATGTAGACAAACACCTAAAATGAAAATCTATTTAATGCATAATACAAACCACTAGGCGTCCAAACAGTCCCTATGGGTCAAAGCACTCCCCCCAATTTTCTTCATATTTTTAGTGTATTTTTAGAATTTTTTTGTAATATTACTGAAGAGTGGTCCTGCAAATTAAGTAAAATTGGCATTCCTGCGTCCGCCACTGGGTCAAAGTGAAATTTTGTAGGAAGAGGAAAAAATTGAGTGCATGTTGGAGTGATTATTTAGTGCCATTGGGATAGTGATTAGTGACGCATGAACGGTGTCTCAGCTAACAACCTTCGTTATTAATTATTCATCACGAGTCTATACACTTAGTCGTGAGATTAATAAATGCGTTACGGTGGAAGATAACATGTATACCGTCAAAAACACCAAAATACCGTCAAAAGCACCAATTGACAACTTGGTTAGACTTGCGTAGGAATTTAAGTATGTTTACACTTGCAAATTAACTAATTTAACCTATTTGCTGACAAAATTTGATATCCCCAATTTGAGGTTGTGTCTCCATTGAAGAATGGAGCCAATGGGACAAATAGGTGTGTGGGACCGCCACTTGAACGATTTTAAAAATTATTGCTCATACTAAATTTTTTTCGTCATCCCTAAATTATACAAACATGCCAACGCCACCATGAGTCCATGATTTCGAGCCAAGAAGGATAAATAGTAACGGTGGCACTTCTCAATGATAAAAATTATTGCTCTCATCCTAATTCTTCGGTACCAAATTTAATGGCCCAAGTTGGAATATCTAAAAGCTTGGAGTCTAATACGGAAAAAAGCTATTTTCTTATAGGAGTAGCAGTTATCATTGGTATATATTTCCATCGCCACAATTAAGGCTCTGTTTGGAAGTTAGGAAAAGAAGTAGAAAAGAGAGGAAAATTAGAAGATTTTCCTTTAACCTGTTTGGCTACTACTCTTTTAAATTAGAGGAGCAAGAGAGAAAGTTGGTGCCAAATTTGGGTGTAAACAGTTGGTTAAAGACTTAGAGGCTGTTTGGGAGACTATTTTTTGCATTTTTGACTTTGACTTTTTCTATTTTGGGTGTTTTGGCACAAAATTGCACAAAGGAGAGAAGCAATGAGAAAGAGGATGAGTTTCTTTAGCAAGCTCCCTCATTGAAAGATCGGATCGGAAAATCTCAGCCCAACAATGCCTTTACTTTCCTAAGGTCGGTCACCGATTTCTAGGACTGGAGCTATTTTCCAACTTCTCCACTCACATTCTCCACTTGTAAAATATATTATGTATATTTCTCCCAAACACTCTTTCCAGATTCAAAACTCATTTTGATCATAATTCAGAAAGCTAAAAAGTTAAAAATGGAAAGCTGAAAAGTAGGCTGTCAAACACCCCCTTAAAGATATCATTTTGTAATTTTCCTTTCCTTTTCCTCTTAGGCTCTGTTTGGTGAGTCCAAATTTGTTCACCTTCACCTAATGAGGGTGAACAAAACTCTCACCCTAATTGGTTGAAATGGTATGTGGTCCACCAAAAAGAAAAATACTAACTAAACTAAACTATATTCACTAAAAAAATGGGGAATGATTTTCACGCTCCCCTTTTAGCCATTCACACTCCCTTTTTGTCTTTTTCTCATGTGAAATTACTATATTACCCTTATATCTTGAATCATTTTTTTCATGTGAAGGGCAATGTAGTAATTTTACATGAGAAAAAGACAAAAAGAGAGTATGAATGGCTAAAAGGGGAGTGTGAAAATCATTTTCCTAAAAAAATTTCTCCTCACTTTCCTCAATCTTTCCTTCTTGTTTCCTTTCCTTTATACCAAACAGAAACTTTCCCCCATTTTATTTTCTCTCTTTTCCACTTCTTTTCCCCTCAAGAACCAAACAGAGTCTTACAATTCTGGTTTCATCCCTGTCTCCATTCCTTAGAAATGAAAATGATTTCTCTTGCCCAGCCATCTTTGTGAGATGGGTCAGAGTCATTTGAACGCATGGACAAAATTCACCACAAACCACAATTTCACAACCCAATTCTCAGAAAGAACCCTAATTGAAGGAAGTCAAGTTCTTGATTCATCCAGTAAGGATCCCCTGACCCTGAAAATGATTAGTTCATTCAAAGATTGAGTTGCAGCATTCTTAATCTAAGGTCAGGTAACTGATTACTAGTTACTCAATTTAGGGAATCCGCATAGTTTTCTGTTGATTTTCGTTCGAAATAAAACAGGGGAGGAGGGTTCTCGGCGGCGTTTGTGGTCGCCGGTGGTGATGGTGGAAGTGTCTTTGTTTGTTTTTTTTAAATGCTTTTCCACGTCATGCCACAGGTTCCGCCTGCGGCATGCTTCTAAAACGATACCGTTTTAGTTTTAAGAACTCTTAACCACTTCAAAGACGATTTCTAGACATATCGATCATTATATAATGATCCGAGACATTTTTCTTGTAGAAATTATTATAATACATATGATGTAAGAAATTATTATAATACATATGATGTAAGAATATCTCGTAAATAAAATATATAATAATACTTAATCTAAAAGACTTTCTATTTCTTAAAATGAATTTAGATATATTGAGTCATATCATCTTCCATATCAACAACTCTTACGGGACTTTAAGTACGTTTTCTATCTATCTTATTAATATTTTAATGATCTAAGACATTCATATTGTAGAACACAAAAAAATAAAAATCATGTAAAATTTTTATATTAATTAGATACCGATTGATACTTGATCTGACTGAATTTATATTTCTTAAAATAGGTTTGTCTACACCGAATCAAAACCATAATAACCGGTTTCACATAATAATCTCGCGTATCCTTAAACCGACGTCGTTGAAACTCTCTCCTTCTCCCATTTACCCTGTACCTTTCCCGATCAGAATCATCTCCGACTACGATCGGCGACTTAGAGGTCCGGTCAATCAAACGACGTCAAATTGGGAGATATCTGGATTTTTTTACGTTTGGTGAGTAAGGTTTGTGTTCAATTCCTATTTTTGGTTGTTGAATCCAATTTTCTGCAGTTAATTGGGTTGAAAATGGGTTTTGTTGTACGCTTCTGTTTCCGTTTGGTTTGCATGTGGTGTGCTTTGATTTCTGGCATCAATTTTGAGGTTGGGTTTTTCTTCCCCTCATTTTTCTCTCTGGGAATTGCTGGAAATTTACAAGTTGAGTTCTTCATCATTTGATGAACTTATGATGAAGGGATTTCTGTGTATATAAAAAGATTCAACTTGCTAAATTGTGTTTTTTTTTCATCCGCGAAAAGGGTGAGGGGGACCCAACGTAGCAGCTCCCCTTGGGCATGACCATGACCCGCCAGTGGAATGTCCGGTTCGAGCCATAGCTACTATCCGTGAGGACAGCCGTCACCACGACACCACCTAGGTACAAGTGGGCACAAGTGTGTATCCCCACAATCCATTGCCACTGGCGAGACTCGAAACCAAGTCTCCCTGGGAATGTGAGGCACCCTATCCACCAAGCTACCACCATCAGTGGTCTAAATTGTGCTTGTTAATTAACTGTTTTTGGTTGAGGCAGAATTACACGAGAATAAAATTTCACAGGCCCAACAATCAATTGTATGTCACTATTGAATTTGCAGAAAATGTTGTATTTCCATCGAGGGCAATTCCAAGTCAGTTTGTCTTTAGTTTTCAACCGGCCTATTTTGCATGACTAGCAATAAGATTAATGCTTGTCAAGGCATGTGTTGTTTATTGCCAAACAAGCTGGCACCATTGGGTGCATTGATAGGTTGTGCCTCTTAATTGCCGCTCTTGTAATTTTTCATAGTTTAGAATGTTTTTGAAAGACAATTTTGGCGCTTATCCTTGCGCATTTTCTGACTTAGAGTCCACCACTAAAAGTAGCTATATACCACTGAAAGTTGGCTATATATTCAGTGGATTAGACTACATATTCAAAAGAAACACATATTAGGTGTTCAATTGACATTTTAGGAGAATTTCAAGAGTCTGTTTGCCTTGTACTTTATATATATGAACTCATATCCAAATGGCTTGGTTCAATGGTTAGAAAGCCCAGCAAAATACAAAGCTTGTAAACCATCAAAAGGTTATGCCTTAGAATTAGATGGGTTAATGTTGAACCTTTTCTTTTCATTTGCTTTAAGTATAATGAATGTGGTCAAATGCTACTGTAAAATCCTATCCCAAACATCTTCCGTCATCCTTTCTTTATTTTGCCGTGGCTCTATAACTTAGGACACAATGAACCTTGTGAAGTTTTGATGTTACATTCCATATTGATTATGTATATTGTGTTCTTATATCATAAATTTTGAATATTGTTGGCTTGGATTAATTCAAGATGGGGTGTGCTATGTATTTAGGAAATAGATAGGGGGGAAAGAAGGAAATAAAACAGGGGGGAAAGAAGGAAATTCGTCTTTACGCTATGTATTTAGGAAATAGATTTGCCTATCTGATTTAATAGCATCTCATTGCCAGTTTCATTATTTCAATTGTTTAAAAAAAAACAAAAAATGTCATAATATATGGTTCTGAATTCAACTAAAAATGCTTTTCTCAGATGTGCTATAAGTTGATGTGTCGAACCTGACATCTAAGATAGGTTCTGCAACGCAACATTCAAGCTTGGGTACTTGGCTTGGTGGGTCAGTACTGTATTTGTTGGTTCTTACTGTTTTTTTGTTGAAAAGCAGGTGGCGAAAGAGACACACACAATCAATAAGCTTGCAATGTTAAGTACTAGTACTAAATAAGAGCTCTTACATAAATATGTAAACTCTGGGGAGAAAACACCTATCGGCGATCGGCTCCCTTCTGGTGGATATTTGACCTGTTATACTGCAGCCTAAATCATAGCAATCTTAGCAGATAATGATAGTCCTCTTGAACCCATGGCATGAACACGTGTGAATGCAGTTTCAGTTGCTTGCGATTCTCCGTTTGCTTAAACAAAAAACTATGCTAACTTTTGGTTAACATAGGCAGCAACTTTGAGGAAGAAATCGTTTTTTGTCTTACCACCCAGAAACTAGATGAGGTTAGGTGCCAAGTGCCAAGAACGTGGGAGCAGCAACTTGGAAAAGCTGTACTCTGTAGTGCCTTTCTTCAATCTAACCATGTGTGAATGATATTGATTGGGTTGTCTCAAAAGTCTTACGAAGTTTATCTATGTTTCTCTGGGCCATAAGGCCAATGACAATCCGAATTTGAGGAAATTACTTAGTCCTCATGGATCTGCAATTTTATTTCATCCAGTTTAGATAAAGTAACTGTGTAAGTTCCTATAGAAAGTAAATGTGAAGAAGGGATTGGACAAATCACAATGCCAGTTCCATCTTAATCCGTACATGGGTAAGATTTGAATAACCAAAATTTTAACCGGAGGATTGAACAAAAGGAAAAGAAAAAAAGATCTGGAATCCATAGTGAGAAAATCACCTCTTTATTTTTTAGAACATAATGGTTCTTCATCAGCCGGGAGGTGTTGAGTATGAGTTACTAACTTTCATGTTAACCTAAGAGACCCAATGATTCTGCTTTGAAATTTGTTCACAGGTCTTTCTTATGTCTAACCAGTAAAAACGATTGACCTAGTATATGGTATTGATAGTGATGAGCATATGGTACTGTTTATCCCCTTGTTTGTGCAGAAGATGGACTATGATTGTTTGTGCATCTGATACTGTTTTGTCATTGTTATATTCATATGTTGTGGTGCCTACTGAGTCATGCCCAACTGCTTATTTTAATAAGCATGACTAAATTGTCTCGTGCAGAATAAAAGGATTTAGAACCTTGTTTTAATACTATTTTTCAGTCCTATATCTGGGCTTCTTTTTTTTTATAACTGAAGTCCTATATTTGGGCTGACTTCACTCTCTGTCTTTGGTGTTGGATCGTTCATGAGTTTATTGTCTATGTACTTCAAGAGATCTGGTGGGCATGTTGGGCTAACTTCAAATGCTTTCACATTTAACTGTACTGCTATGTTATTAAGAGGCCCATAGGAAGTAGTGTTTTTCCATTGACATGGAAGCAATATTTGCTATATCAGGTGCTATACTTGATCTAGAATTTATGTTTTGGTACCATCCCAATTTGTGATGATCCTCTTCCTTTTTGTCTTCATTTTGGTTTTAATATTTAAGTGGCCCTGGGGAAGTATGCGACACGAATTTCCCGCCCAATAAATCATGTTTCTTTGGGTTTGCACCCGCCTAAGCGAGTTTTATTTAGGCTTCCAACCTTGGATCCTGTGGGATCCATCTTCTGCTTTGCCCGTACCTCTAAATGGTGCCACGTCTCATCAGTATATCACTCTCAAGAGATCAAACTATGCGTTGTGCAACACAGGCATTAGGCAGGCCTAGTGGATATATCGTGGTTCTTGGGAATTTCTTCCTGCATATTTTGGCAGAATGATGTGGTAATATCTGTCATTAAACAGAGATGGAAGACATGGAAGATCATAGAGAACATAGAAAAATGCGAAGCATCACTAGGTTTGCATGGGGGATTATTCTTCTCTCTTTGCCATTGAAATGGTGACATCTCTTGCTAGGACTTTTCTCCCAACGGGACAATCTTTCACTTCTATCTTCTTGGTGAAACATAGTTGTGAGGGGCACTTGTGTATGATGCATGCTTACATATGTATCTTAATCCTACTGTAGGGGGTAGCTTTTAGGAGTCAAATTGATTGCTATAAGTAATTGCACACGGAATATGCCATGGTAGAATGGTGATATTAGTTTGAAAAATACGGGGTTTGATCTAAGGCGATCCCTGTCCCCTCAAAGTAGCGAGTATGTTTGATGTGCTTTGGTTTCATTTTGAAGAGGTACACATAACTCTGCAACCATCACATCCACTAATATGATTTAAGAGACACTAGCCATCTACTCCATCTGTCAAGGGCGCATGAAATTTATTTCTCTGTGAAGTTTATATCCAAAAATGAGGTTGCTTCTCCATTAACTGAGAGCACACTAAAATTGTGAGATATGAAACATTTTACCATTAGAGGGAGATGTGTTATCAAAATGTTTTTCTGTTCGCAATTCCACAGGAAGTACATACATGATTTTTGATTGCTAGGCATTTTTTTTCCGAAACCATCATCTTTTTTTGTAACCCAATAGGAAGTGTTATGGAATATAGTTGTACAGAGAGCTTGGAGGCTCCACTTTCCGAGGTGTTCTTGTAGAACTTTACAATTAAATAATGGAATTGGAATTGCATTGTATGCCCCTCGCATATATTTGGAGAAGTTCCTGCAAGAGAACTGAATCAGTGACTATTGGAAGAAATTCCCAGGTTGCAATGCTTCCATATGAACCGTACTGAATATATGAAGGGAACCTTCCTTTTCCCTAGAAATCAGTGAGACCTACTCTCTCTTTCCCACGCTGCATATTTGCCTTCTTTTTTTCAGTCCATTTGCCATTTGGGATTTGTTTGCATTTGGCTTTGGGTTCTTTCATTCTTTGCATGTGGAGTAGCAGTTATTCTTGTCGGTGGGTTGAATTGTTCTTTTGGGAAGTACAAGGAAGCTTAATGAGTTCACTGATGGGCTCTATTGTTGGTATATTTCAGGTTCGTGTTTACAATGAGAAGAATTTTGTTCGTCTTAAAATAAACACCGGATACATTGCTTGTGGCAGTGAAACAAATTGAAGTGATTGTTCCTCATAAGGTTGGTAGTATTCTATTTGAGCCTCATGTGCTCCTGGAAGTTTTGGCCGCTAGCGGTTGGGGGATCGATTTTAGTGACTCGAATGTAAAATCATTTCCAAAAAGGAGCAAAGCTGAAGACATGAAAGGAGAGAAGGTGGGGACAATCAGTTTCTGTAATTTTGAACACTTGGTGTTTATTTTGTTACATATCAATGAGTTGGTTATTGATTCAGCAAAAGGGAAAAATATTGTGGTGGTAAATCAGTAGGTTTTCCAAGGCAGTGTCTCTGTGTCTGCTTCAAAAGTTAACACAAGAAAGCACTGATTGCATATTTTTGGCTGAGCTCTTTATAGTCTCAAATGAACGTATCTGCCATCCAAGGTTCTAAAACTCGCTAGGCGCTCCTAGGGCGGCCGGACACCTTCTAGCTTCCAGGGCCGAGTACTTGGCGCCTAGTTTGGAAGTTAGTCGGGTTAGTCGGCCGAGAGGTCTTCTAGCGCCTAGGCGGCGAGTACTCGGCCTTCCAGACCTTCTTTTATAACACTGCTGCCATCATTTTGTGTTTTGAGTTGAGTTGGCTCGAAAGGAGATTGCGGAGGTCAGAATGTCTGGATACTGGACCAGAATCTTGGATAAAGCCCAATACCCATACTGGCTGTTGGGCTGAACACTTGTACACGCATGAGCTGTTTGGGCTGTGACAAGCTGGACCGGGTTTTTTGGGACACCTTGTGGTATGGCTGGCACCCGGCTATTGGGCCGAGTTGTGCTAGAATAGGCCCAGCCCTTCTACGCATTTGAATCAATCGACATTCGTCGGGGATGATATCTCGCAAGGATGAGGGACAGTTGAAGGTCGAGCCAATTAAGCACGGGTGCTTAGCTGAATCTCTATATTTCATCTTCGGTGCCATTGCTGGAGTGATGGGCACATGCTTCTCAGAACTGATTCGTATGGAATTACCTCAACCCGGCGATCAAATTCTTAGTACACGATGGAATCCTAAAGACGTATGAAATTTTTCAGACGTTTACGGCTAAGCACTTCGGCTGAATTTAGCATCAGAGTGCCCTCCGGCTAGAAGACACCGAGGACCTGCTCATTTTGCAGGTAGCTGATTCAAAAGGAAGGCTGGACCACAAGGCAATTTTGTCAATACGGCCTCATACATAAAAATCAACCCACGCCACGAGTCTTTGTGGCGCTTACATCATGGAATAAATGTTCTTTGCATAGTCTTTCAATAGTCATAGCAGAATTGGTTTACGTTTAAGGCAGCCTTGAATTTTTCTGCATATCAAAACAGTTTGGTTTGGACCGAACAAACAAATTAACCTGAGAGAGGAGATTGCAAAGTTGACTTTTTTTCAGAATTACAAAAGTAACTCGGAAAGAAGTTCAGTGTGCTCACCTTCTAACCAAGCATGCGCTAGGAGCTTTTGTTCCTCACGAGGACCCCGGTGATGGAAATCCTTTCTGGTGTTCGTGTTGTTGTAAATTTGGTCGTTTGTTTCTTGTTGGTTTGTTTCAGCTTGCAGCGACTCCTTATGTTTCAGGTTGCGATTTTTAATGTTTTTATGTCTTTATCAAAAAAACAAATGAATCCCAGTACAAATCACATTGGAGGAGTTAATTAAATTACTCGCAAATGAAATGCAAGCTTTTCAGTTTTCATACAATTCACAAAAAGGTTAAGTTCCAAAAAAAGTTTCTCCGAAAATATAAATATCTAGGAGAGAGAAATCGATGGTCTAGATTCACGATGGTGTGAATCTGGAGCTTTGATTTCTCTCTCTTTGACAATGTGGGGGAAACATTTCTGGTACCCTATCATCTCTCTACGAATCATTTTGTCGACAAAGTAACAAAGTACAGACAGTTCTTTGGAACGATACAACGACAGTGATCAAATTATTTTACGTGTTAGTACCAAACACGAAAACAATGTCAATACAAATTTTTTTTTCAATTGACAAGTTTCGGAACTTGGGAAGTTCTTTGTGACAAGACAACAATGATCATATTATCTGACATGGTACCACTAGCTAATTCAAAACCGAACGTAGTAATGAACCATGTAGTCCATTTTATTCTTACATAAATGGGTATCATTATCGCTTGATATCATACATTTACATAGTCCATACGACGAATAAAGGGATGAAATAAAACTATAAAAGGTTTTCCAATTTCCATATATAGGGCCAAATTACCATCTCTATATCTGAAATTCGAAAAGCTTCAACAAGACGTGATAGGTAGAAAATGTTTCTTTTCTCCCTCTTTTTACTAAATAAATGCACTCTAATTATTTATTTTTAGCGAGAAACGATCTCCAAAACAACATCATAAATTGAAAAGAACTGGAAAATTGGAAAAAAGAAAAGGAAAAAGAGAGAGCTGTACTGTGAGACCATGGTTTTAAATAGCAGCGTATGTGTATCGGAAACTGGCATATCGAACGATACGTCTTGGAAATTGGGTTTAGCGGTGGTGAATATTTTAACTTTTTGAGCGTATCAGAACCTCCAAATCCCGAGACGAACCGGCCAATACGATACGTATCGGCCGATATTCAAAACTATGTGTGAGACTATTGTCAGTAACATTGAGAGAGAGAGAGAGAGAGAGAGAGAGAGAGAGAGAATCACATCTCATATTTTGCTTGTCTAACACATTCATCATCTACCAGTATAGTTTAAGAGAGTTAATCAAAGATTTTTCTTCTTTTATCGGCAAAAAAAAATAGTGATAACTCGACAAAATGACAGCAAGAGAAAGGAGAGATATTGATCCACAACGGAACAAATTTTCTCAACTATTATTACACGAACATCCAAAACTTAAAGCCAAAGAGAACTTTCAAGGAAAAATAAACCTAACAGTAACCATACATGAGAAAGACGAGAGAGAACAACCTCCACAAACCCTAACTAAACAATATGCAATAGTAGTATCACGGAGGGCATAGGCCGTAGCCACGGACTTGCAAGGTCAAGAAACCTCGAAAGGCCATCGTGGAGTCAAAAGGAAAAAACAAAAAATCTTGCTAGAGTAAGCTCAAAAGGGATAGAGCCATAGCTCGTCTCACTTTTCGTGGAGTTTTTGATCCTTTAATCGAAAACTCTCACCAAAATAACGAGCCATCATGAACATGAGGAAAAGCTGTACTTCTTGGACCACAAGGTCACCCATGGTTAGAAGACAGAAATTAAGTGGGTGAATAGAGAAATGGGTATTAGGGTTTTTTTTTTTAAATTTCTGAAACAGTGGCATGAGAGAGATGGGGTGAGAAGAGGAATGGGGTGCATGTGTTTATATAGAAAATTGTTTTGAGCAGTCAAGCATGAAATGAAGGTTGAGGAGGAAAAGGGTATATTTGGGTGAATCATTTAAGATAGGGTTTGATGTGTCATTTTCTGATATTAAAGGCAGAGAGATCAGATGGGAAAATGAGAATTTGTTTCCTTGGGGTTCGAGACCCTTTTTTGTATGTCTCCATTGCAGGGTTTTTTTTTTTTTTTTTTGAAAAAATAAATAAGATGAGGTAACTAATCTATTGAAGGTTTCATGAAGGGTATATGTTTACAGGTAAAATGATGTGGCTTATTTACATCCATTTCTTAGAAGTCACACGGATTCCTTATCATATTTGCATTGTTTTTTCTATAACTACAGTGTCGGGGTCGACTTGCAAAAGCATCGATTAATTTTAGAAGTCATTTTGACTGCTCACTTCTGTTATGAAAAAAGAGAAAAGTTTGTGGCGTAAAAAATGCTCTTAGGCAATTTGCATTGGTTAATAGTATTCATTGATTAGTTTTTTTGATCTGATTGTTTCGTTTAACTCAACATTAGTATTTCTTTGGACTCAGAAATATGCTGTGACAATTAATGTTCAGTCACAAATTGGACAATAATCAGGGTCACCTAAAGTTCAATTTGATTGGCTATTTTAAACCATTTTTAAACCGAGGCTCATCTTGACCATTTAACTAATGGCAAGTGGAGGTGTAGTGGGCCGAACATAACGGATCATAAAGGTCAAGGCCAACACGACTAGAAGGCTCGATCGTCAGAAAGGCCGGGCTCGTCCCTTAACAAGTGGGCCAAATGGGCAACTGAGCCCAATATGACCTTTTCCGAGATGGTGTAAATCGAATCGTGAAGAAGATGAACCGGCGTCTTAGCCGGGACAAGATTGATCCGGACGAGTCATCCGAACCTGGTAAACCCGAGATGACTCGTGAGAAATACGAAAGGCAGTTCAACCTACACATCAAGGATGATGTCATCCGAGGTGGTTCGTGAGAAATATGGAAGGCAGTTCAACCTACACATCAAGGATGATGTCATCCGAGGCGGTTACCGTGCGTGACATGCCATGTGCAAGTAACCGCGTTGTTCTTACATCATCGTGACGATGGCCGGGTGGTTATGACATGCGTCGTTCAAAGATTCGTAGCATGCACATGCCATCATAACGAACTCGACTCGGTGACGTAGCGTGATGTCAGGAGTGCCTATATAAGTGAAGAGAGGGAACCCTGGAAGGTACACAATACAATTCACAACTCCCTACTCTTTTGTACTTCTCTCCAAATCTCTTATTAGACAGTCGGAGTGCCTTCTCCGGCCGCACTAACATCGGGTGCTACTTTCGCAGAGTTACCAAGAGAGTCAGACAAACCAACTCACGAGCCAACTCGGGAGGACCATTTGGAGGAGGTCATCACATGAGGTAATATACAAGGACATTGGTTCTTGATTTGTTTGTATCCAATGGCGTAGTCAGAAATATGTATCATTGGGCACACTAGAAAATCAAAACCTTTGATGACACCTAAACTTCTATCAATATCCCATCGCATTCAAGAATTAATGGTTGTTTGGAATGCGATCGTGGCTGGCGTGTCAGTTTTAAATCATGAGAAATGTGAAACAGTTTTCAAGTTTATGAGTACTATTTTGTTCACTCACCAAATTAATGCGTGAACATTACTCACTACCCATACATTATGATATATACTTGGTAACAATTACTCAATTTTCATAAAAATTCTCGCCAAATTTTTACTTAGGTGATAACAAATTAAAATTCATTTTGTGGGGTTTGTTTTTTGTAAAAATTCGTCTGTGTTTAAATTTTATCTGCAAAAGTGGAGTAGAAAATGAGTCAAATGACGAAAATGGAAGGGCATCAGCTGCATTGAATTCATTGGTTGTAAGAAAACCATGATGACATTTGACCAATATAAATGACTTTTCGTCATCTGGTTCAACTGCAACTTGACCCCCATAAAAGCTCTCCCACTACCAATTTCACAAAAATCTCACCTCTGTCTTTCTCTGTAAATACTTCTGGGGGAAGGAAACTAGAGAAAGAGAAAGATGATAAACAAAACCCTAGAAAAACTAAAGCCATAAAAGGGTCGTTTCTCTTCCTCCCACATGCTCTCTCAACTTTAATGATCAGTGTTCCTTTTGTCTGTCGGTGCAATTTGCCAAACAAGGTAAAACAACAGTAGTGAACAACGCGGTTTGAAATACTCTTTGACCGGTAAGAGTACTCTTCGAAAATACTCTTTGGCCGGTAAAAGTACTCATCGACCGGTCAAAGAGTATTTCAAATCCGGACCGTCGATAAATACTTTTGGACAACGAGAAATACGTTTTCCATTTCTGTTGTCCACTTCTGCTGCACGTGTAGCATTTTTGTTTGCCAAATTTCATATGAAAAGGTTCAGATTCCCTATTACGAGAAAAACTTGGGTACAAATAGGGTACCACATGGCGACTTAAGTGATACCTGCAATATTTCATCACAGCCGTTCAAAAGTGTTTTGGACGATCCAAATTTTAAATACATTTTTATCCGTTTATATAAAATTCAGATATTCAAAAATATTATGGACGGCTAAAATGCATAGTGGGTGATGTCACGTGGAACCTGGCTGGCACCCAAGGGCCTTGTTTGTTTTGGTTTTCAAGAACCGATTTTCTCAATTATTATCCAATTATTACAACTATTTTTAAATATTATTTTTATTTTGCTCTCTATCTCTCTCCAATCATTAATACCTATTTTTTAATTATTATCCCTATTTCTCCCTCTAATCATTACAAAAACCAAAACTCAAAACCCAAACCAAA
>JAXBDA010007989.1:0-16049 GCA_036023075.1 Gaultheria prostrata
CACATCTAACGGCTCGGATCCCGACCATTTGGCCGGGAAGGGGAGGTGTGGACCTAAGGATCCGTCAGGGAGTCCTGACTGGATCCTTGGGCTATATATATATATATATATATATAGAGAGAGAGAGAGAGAGAGAGTTCACTTCCCATCCAAACCACTAAAATTCGGACACTGTCCGGACCTCATGGTTCCGAATCAAATCTCGACGATCCGAACCGTTAGATGTGTTTAAAACGTGTTTTTAATAAGGTCCAATGCGAGGAATCGTCAAAAACAATTACCCGGAAGGGGTTGATCGGAGCAAATTTTGATAAAAACGCCCACATCTAACGGTTCGGATCGTCAAGATTTGGTCCGGAAAGTTACCAAAAAGCAGTGGTCCGGATTTTATTACCGGACGTCCGGATTGGAAGGGTGGTGTGTATATATATATATAGTGCACTTCCAGTCCGGACGTCCGGACTGGAATAAAATCCGGACCACTGTGTTTTCATCACTTTCCGAACCAAATCTCGACAATCCGAACCGTTAGATGTGTTTAAAACGTGTTCTATATATAAGCAAAAAGTGGTATGTGAATCATAACATATCACTGCGGTAGAGCTCTTGGATGCCCCACACTGCATCTCGGGATCGAGTCTCATTTCCCCCTCCCCATGAAATAGATTAAGAATGACGAATGACAAAAAAAAATAATAATAATAACATATCATTTCGTTTACAACTCGCCCTAATGATTTTTCTTATTTTGAAACCAATCATGATAGCCTCATTTAAAATGTTATCGAAAATCTCTCGCTCAATATACATAACCAAATATGAATCGTTAAAATATTGCCTAAAGTTTGCTCCTGTTTTGGTGTTTTGAATACTTTTGTCATACTCTCAAATATGATCCCTCGATTTATTTCTAGAAGTTCGTGTTCCTTTTTCTTTTTTGTCAGCAAACATAATACTCCTTCGTTCCATTTTAATTATTTGTTAAATACAGTGAACACAACTTTTTAAGTAGACATGTAATTAAAGCATACCTTCTTATCAAATTTGAGTATATCTTCAATATTATCTCAAATTCTTTTTTAAAAAAATTATTTTTGTCTTACCCACTTTTATGTTGTCTTTTCAAAAATTGCAAACACTGTGGGATATCGAAAACTGAAAAAGTAAGCAAACAAAATGGGGTAGACAGTGTAATTACTCTCACATTTTTCAAAAATGTAGAGAGTATGAGTTCCATGTTATGACTCAAGGATCAAAACAAAAAACACACACAAAACACGCACAACACAGAGTTACGTTTTATGTGGTTCGGCAAATTACCCACTCCACGGGCAGCGGATTTCAGTATAGAATTGAAGAAGAATTTACAAAATTTGTTCTGTTAACCGGAGCCCAAAACAGAGAACCTTACCTACCCCATGTCCATTGATCAAGTGGATGTTCTCCACAATCTTCAGAAATATCAAACGTGGGTTTGATAGTCAATTCAGCAGCAAAAGCAATGGTTGAATTTAAGCCACTTAGGGCATCCTCACCAGGGAAGGCAAAAATTGGATCAAATTTAACCTCAAAAACACCTTTTATAAATTAGCAAGTCACTTTTTAAAAAACTCACAAAATCAGACACTCTATTCTAACTTCACAATATTAAACTACTCTTTCTTTATACTCCTACTCCAAAAAAAAAAAAAAAAAACACTACTCAATGAAGTCAGGAGAGAGAGAAATTATTAAACTATTCCTAACCTGTGAACAGTACCACGCCTAATTTGTCGGGTTACTGTAGCAAAGTTTCAGATTTTGCAAATTTATAAAAAATTTGTTGAGTCTAATTTTAGGGTGTTTTTTCCTCTTACACCCAACAAAATAGTCATCAGGGGAATTTGCATCCCCTGATGAGGATGCTCTTAGACCCTTTATCAATGAGTTGGCCCATTTTTGAGGTCCTGGTTGTTCAGCAATCAATTAAAGTGTAATGACAGCCATAATTTGTAGCATGAGGGAGAGTTGAACCTGAGACATTCTGTCCCACGAATTTCCTTTTCGTTCAACTACATTTCTAGGTGTATTGTAAAACTGAGAAGGCAAGTTAGCAAGTGGTTTTGGAACATGGCCACGAGCTTGGCACCATATATACACTGGCGGAGCCAAAAATCGAAATCGGAGGGGACCAAATTATGAAAGAAATTTTGGTTCGAAATTTTTTTATGACTTAATCCAGTCTTTCGAGTTTTTATGGGATGATTTTGATAAATTGAAAAATTAATCCCAAATAGTATTGTTATTATATAATTCAACAAACGCAATAACTATGAATTTCGCCTCGGTTGGTTGTTCGTACAATGCTTTGATGGCGGCAATTGCCTCGTCAAGTCAAGTACTTGTTACGAACAAATTAGATGAGCTCTAAAATCATTGTTACTGCTTGTTAAGAATATAAATAATAAAATTATTGTTGGAAACATGCTTGACCGACCGGGTGTATAAAATAAAGACTCAAAAACACGTCTCAAGCACAGGACTACCAATCAGTGTAGCACAATAATCCGGAAGTACCAGAGTCGAACCACAGAGACGGACGACGGTGTTTGACTCAGAAGTGTTGAATTTCAGTTAACTGGGCTCTTAGGTAGCCACCCCTTGTTTCACTTGATTGATTAACTTAAGAAACTAACTAATTAATGATTAACTGCGAATTAAACGGAGAGCGCAGCCGTGGGAACTCCAGCGTCCGCGACTAGCCCTAACCAATATCCACTCGGGTCACAATTCATTTAAATAATCGATTTCAGATTAGGAAAAAGATTCTCTAACGAATGCACACCACTAGTCACCAGTTTCCATGCACAACTGCTGCTACAAGGACTCTGGTGATGCCCGGGATTTCGTTCGTTAGGAGAAGAAATTTCGTACCCAAAATTGCTTAACAATTCCGTTTCATTTTAACCCAAGGTAGACATCGAGTAGTCTAGCCACGGGGCGCTTTCGCCCCGCGGTTGCACGCTATTAAACTACTCACTCATGGTGTTCATAAATTCAATAATGATATTAAAACTAGAACTAAACATACTTCAAACGATTAAATAAAGATTAAACTTACGATACCACAGATTGCAGAAAAGAAACGGATTTGATTACTGGAATCAATCGCCAAAGTTAAGCTGGAAAATCTGTAGCAACTTCAATCTGGAATTAAAAACCTAGAACAGCAGACAAAAGTTAAGAAAAATAAAACGAAAACTATGAACTGGGGAACTTCGGAACCCTAATTCGAGTTCAAGAGGGACTATATATACTAATCCCTTTAATTACAATTAAAAACAATAAGATAATCGAAATTCGGTCGCGCCAATGGACCAAACGATGCCGTTTCCTAGCCACTAAGGCACTCGGTAGCGCTACACCAAAATGGGTGTAGCGCTCCCGAGCCCCTTATCTCTTTCCTCAACCGGCTGGGCCCACTTTGACCGTTGACCCTCTTAACCAATAGGTCCAAAACCTTCTGTTCGTTTTTGCTCCCCTTTTTGCCAATGTCGAGCGCTCCAGAGAAATAAGGTAGCGCTCCCGATGGGTTACGAACTTTTCCACGCAAAACCAACTCCAACACTTAGTCTCCACGGCCTTTCTCACCCTTGATCTCCGTGCATGCCCTTCCAACAACTCCGGTTAGCGCCAGCGCACCTCAATTCCCTGCAATTTAAGCACAAACACATAATCCAACCACGTGCACGAATTAAATGAAAAATGAGGATTAACCGCACGTCTAACGCGCTCATTCTTTCCTACTTAGGCGCTTAAATTCATGAATTTCACGCGCCTATCAGCACACTTTTGAAAACCACCAAATTTTAAATTTTCAAGAGGAATTTTCAAGATCGATTCTCAAAAATCTATCCAAACAAAATGCTTGGTTTTGTTTTGATATACCGACAAAAGCTTCCTATTCCATAGTCCTTCCTTCATTTTTCGAGAGAGTACCGACAACTGCTCGTCCGCCATTATCTGTAGCCATCTATTCTGAAAAACACTCCAACGTAATTTTCCATAGTGGTGGCTACTTTTATATTGGTAAACACCCATTTTCTTTTTAGACCTACATAACTTTGACATTTATGTCACCTAGCTTTATGACGCGTTAACTAACTTTCGTTTTCTTTGTAGACCAAACATTTCGACTTCTGAAAGTTTAGGTACCTAGAATGTATCTGAAATTTAAAATTGAACAGGCCAATTTTATTTTAAATGAATTTGCACCGTTTAATTTTGAATTCTGTATACATTCTCGGTATATATTCTGTGTATTTAGCAATGCTCTTTCGACTTACTTAATAATTTAAAATAAAAAAAAAGAACTTTGACATTTAAGTCAGCCAACTTTGACATTGGTTCCACTACCAGCCTTGCAGCTTTGGGTTCTGAAAGGGGCTACAACTTGCTGTAATGTTTCATAGGTAAGGAAGGACAGTTTAATTTCAGAAACTTCATAAAAAAATCTTTGCATTTGTGAAATTTCAGTGGAGATCAGTGAAATTTAGCCTATTTTATTTTGTAGCCTACCCTAGGCCACTCTTTCCACTTTTTATTCATCAATATCATAAGAAACTTAGTTTACTTGTATGTCTGTGTATCAGTGTTGTGTTTAATTCTTATTTTGCTTAGGCAACTAATAAAGGAATTAAAGGGAAAAGGGAGAGGAAAACGATATATGCATGAGATTCTGGGTTTCTTTAAGGTTTATCCAGGAAATCATTAAGGTGGGAAAACAAACAAAAATGTATGGTTTTTAGGTCAGTCGTGGCTGCTGTTGCTCTATTTGCTTCTGTCTTAGCAGATGGTATCGCAAACAGGAACAAGATTCTATTAAATGAAGCTCAGGCCATTTGGGGATGAGGATGAAGTTATTAGTAAATTAGTTGAAATGGGTGCTAAGAGACATGGGAAGAGCTAATTGTTGTTTCAGGAGTGGTTGTTTCAGGTGTTTTTTTGTGATCTTTGCTCAGGGTTGCTTTTGGCGAGTACGGGTTTGTGCTTTCGGATTTGCTTTTTGGGTGGAGTGGTTCTGCTTTTTTGAGTTTTTTTTTTTTGTTCGTGTGTTCTTGGGTCGCTAATCTTTGTTTCTATATGGAGTTTAGGTGTTAGGGTTTAGGTTGTGAGGGTTTGGTTGTTTTTCGTTCGATTATTTGGTTGTCTTCTTACCAGCCATCCAATCTTTTGGGTCTCGAGAGGCTTTATTGTTTTTCTCTTGCCCCGTTTAATCTTATATCTTCAATATTTGATTAATAAAATTTTTTTTTTTGCCGTTCAAAAAAAATTCTTATCTTGCTTGGATTGTTTTTTGCTGATAGAGCAATTTGGGCACCAAATTAGGCCCTATCTGTCATCATTGGGCTGTCCACAAAATTTTTAGTTCTTAAAAGTACAAGGCAATGCTATCGATCAAGCGGTCGTGAGTTGGCACTTAGGCGTCAGTGTGTGAGGTCTCCTGTTCAAGTCAAGTCGATGGAGCGACGTTTGTCTGCCAAGGTAATCTAACTCTACTAACATACCAACATTCCATCGTTAGGCAAAATAAAAAACTAAGGAATCAAAATTTGGACCAGTTGTAGCGTGATCTCCTAATTATAATTCAAAATTTGGGCCCTATGCTCAAGCCCATATTTAAATCACGAAAAGGTCCAGGACCAGGCCCTCTACCCAGTCACCTCTTGCTAGGAGGTGAGCTTCCATTGACGCTTTAAGTAGGGAACAGAAAGAAATTCCCAGATAAAAAGCCCACAATCAGGGAACTTGATCACCTGTACTGAAATTCAGCTATACCCGGTAAGGTACTTGTGAGCGATATGAAATTGCACGGTAACAAAGGTACATGTTAACTGGTTTATTTTCTTAGCATACGTGTACTAATTAAGTTCGATCCAATTCTTACAAATATTATCTTTTGTAGATAAAAAACGCTGTGTTTGAAAAATGCATTATGAGAGTCTGTTCCAAACACTTTCGGAATGCATAATTAGACTACAGAATTCAAAAAATCACCACCAAACAAGCACTTATTGTAACGTCTAAATTAAAGCGTCAATCACGGTACGTAGCATATAGTTCTTAAACCTACGCCGCAACCACACGTCTACTCACGGGAGATAAAATAAATTACAGCAAAAAAAAAAAAAAAAAAAACCCTATTTAACCATCTCGAAAGTGCCAATCCAAAATGAACCCTAATTGGCATATAGGATCTATCTTTGTCTCAGTTCATGAGGAGAGGTTTGTCCATACTCCAGGCATTGAGCGACTCCACTTCGACGGTCTCGGTGCCATTGTTAAATGCAAACAGATGAGCATCCTTGGATACTGCCACTGCCGGATAAACCCTTGATGTTATGCATGTTTTTCCTCCTGCTCCAAAACTTTCCACTACCGAGTGATCAATCTGCATTGTATACAACAAAACTCATAGTTAGTAATCACGCTACGATAGTGGTAGCGGACTGCGTAGTGGCAGCGGTAGCGAAATATCTATGATATGAGAATTGGGTGCAACGAACGTCAATGGCAAAACCAAGAATCTAATCTACCATAGGTTAATTCATATAATTTTTTTTTATTGTGGGCTCCATATACAAATTTTGTTGGGCAAAAATTTTACATGTAAATTTTTACCTTTTTTTTTTTTTTTTGCTTTACATTGGCTTACCCACCCTAAGATGCATGTAGGTCTGCCCTTGACGATCGTGATTTGGAAAATTATTTTTGTTGCTAAAGCACCTGAAGCTGTCATAGCGGCCGTGAAGGGACAAAAAATCGGATGATTCGAAGCTTCCGCTAATATGCTTGTCAATTTATAATAGCACGAATATAACGGGTGTAGCAATATTAGAGGACGGAAAAACTGTTACGTAGGGAAAGAGAGCGAGAGCGAGAGCGAGATCAAATTGAAGAACATACCAAACTCCTCAGGGAAAGCTTCTTGTGAGTTAAATCTACGTCCACAAAGCCAGCGAATGATGGCTTATACGGTTTTTTATTCAAAGAGGAACTGCCAACAGTGTAACAAATGAAAAAACAAGTCAGTCAGGAGAAATTGGAAAATAGAAATAATAAAATTTATTCATTTGATTGAAGCATGTTTTTGGAGCATATCTCTAGAAATGATGCCCCATTCTAATCAAAATCCGTTTTAATTAGCAAAAGGTGCAAATATATGTTAATTTGGAATGAACGGTGATAATGTCAAAATTATTTTTAATTGAGCTAAAATTTCAGCGCATAAAACGCTTATACATTGTACATAAGTACAAGCATTTTATGTACCGAAATTTTGGCACAATCAAAAAAAAATTTGACATTAACATTTGCCTTTTGGAATAACAAAAACACTATTTTCCTTGTTATTGATTTGCGAATATAATAAATTTTCATCCATCCGAAAAACTCTGGTCCACAAAGCCACTTAAAAAAGGATAAATTTTTGTCAAAAAAAATTCTCAAACTTTTTCTATAAAAAAAAGATAACTCATTGACGTCTACGGAATCAATTTTGACTCTCTTTTTTTCCGACAAAAGTACATTTTAGGTTCTCGTTTTACAAACTGGACAACCATAGATCCCGCGAATGGAACGATTACAAACCTGGTTGCATCAGAGCACATGAGAACAACATGCTTGTCATTTCGTTTGAAAACCCTAAAGAAGACAGGAGTATATTCTTCAAGATTTTTGGATGCCAAAGTTAAGAGCCCAAATGGTCCAACCCCACCTTGAACGGTTGAACCCTTGTGGCTACAAATTTGTTGGGCATCCATGTCTTCCCAGCTGGGATCGAATTTCTCAGCCTTGTCCAAGCTTTGGAATGTGAATGTCACTTCAACATCAGCCTGTCATCACACAATCAAATTTTAGGATATGTATAATGTGTTGTAGGCACCCGATACAATTGCACGTCCCTATTCATTCGATGCATAATGAAAACTACCTTGAGTTATCTATATACCCAATTGAGTAATTTTGTAAAAAAAAATTCTATCGTGTTTTTCTAGTTCCGTTCTTTGCTTGTGTATTTGTTGGTTAGGCGATTTCACAACATAAGCCCCTACCATATACTTGACTCTAGATCGTACATTAATTTTTCAAGAATTTTTTTTTTATAAATGGCAAAAAAAAAATTATTAATCTTTTTTTTTTCAAGAATTAACTATACAAGGAGGAACAAACCTGTGCAGCTGTAATTCCTTTGATTTCAAAACGATCTCCCAAATTGAGCTTTTGATTGTTGAGGTGAACTTTCCTCCCTCTTAGGGTTTCTAACTCTTCAATCGGCCATTGTAGCAATTGTTTTCCACTTTTATCAAGCCACACTTTCCTTGGGATTAACTACCAAAAAATAATAATAATAATAATAATAAAAACATTAATTCTAAAATAAATATGCAAAAAAAATAAAAATTCGTAAGATGTCAATGATCAAATGTCAACAAGTAGGACCTGAATTCCAGCCCATCCTTTCTGAACATCCTCCTGAGGGGTATCCGATTCATTAGCCCATCCCCAGAGGATCCGTCTGTTTTTACCCGCATCGTAAAATGTCTTCGAAGCATAAAAATTCCCATAGTCGTATCTCAACCCGGCCCAACCATCGACAGACGTGTTATCCGGTACGTATCTGTCCTTTTCCCGGAGATATGTCCCAATCGTGTAGTACTCATACCTAGTGAGATCGAGGCTCACTTTAAAGATATGCTTAATATTTCCCTCCACCACCGATGTCTCCAACCCGGTTTCGCCATCCAAAGAAACCGGGTAAAAATCCGGGCATTCCCACATACCCGTTTTCGCGGACGAGTGTAACGGATGTTTGGCCTTGGTCCATTTCATGAAATCCCTACTCCTATACAAATATACTATCCCTCTTTGTCTTCTCCTACTACCCACCACAATCCTCCAATGCCCATCTTTGCCCCACCAAGCGGTTGTCGGGTCACGGAAAGCGGATCCATTCACACCCGTATCCGCTAACACCAACGGGTTGTTATCGGGTTTTACCCATTCTTGGAGGTACGGATCCGAATAGTTAGCGGGTATTGCGTAGTTTTGGACCTGGGTTTGCTTTTGGTCCACAATCCCAGTGTAGAGTATGATGGGCTTGTTACCCGGAAGAATTGTGGCTGACCCGGACCAACATCCGAATTGATCGAACGGCTTAGAAGGGTAAATTGCTAGATCAAGAGGTTTCCAGTTGATCATATCAGTCGATACCGAATGGGCCCACACAATGTTGCCCCACACTGCACCCGTGGGATTATACTGGTAAAATAGATGGTAGATACCGTTATAGTACATTGGCCCTGTTCACACATGAATTACATGAGATTGGGAAAATGTTAGAAAATAAATAGACCATATAAATATGGAATAGAATTTGTAAAAGTAAATTGTGATAATAGATTACTCACCATTTGGATCTGTTCGTTTGCAACCAAAATTGACCATGACAAAAAGAAGAAAAAGGAAAAGGTTAATTTTTCAATACAAAAAAAATGAAAATAAAGATAACTGATCGATTAAGATAATGATAGGAGAAAAACAAGAATAATTTGCAAATGGCAGTACCCATAAAAATAATTGATCGATTAAGATAATGATCGGAGATTTGTATCCGATCATTCATAATAGCTTAACTTAAAATTAGAGACCAAACTCGTATAAAATTGAAATTAGAAAGACGAAAGTGAAATTGTTCTAAAGCCATGGGGACCAATAATGGAAGGCCAAAACTCAATTTCGTGACAAATATTACTTTGGAAATGGCCCTGCAAATAAACGATGGATAATTTGCCACAGTAGCTTTATTGTGTGAAAGAGTTATTGCCACTCAAAGACCCACTACAGAGTGTTTCACACAAACTTCCAGCCATAGAAAGGGCAAAAGAATCTCACTATTTTTTTTTCCATAACTTCCACACACATAAAAAAAAAAAAAAAAGACAAAGTTGTTTTCGGCAGAGAGATTATTCAGTCCTGGGACATTGTCATGTCAGGCCCCTTAGCTACCGCACAGTGATGTAAAACTCATACTCTTGGCCGTCGACTCTACATCAATGTTGGTAGAAAAATAGCCTGGAGCGCTAAATATTTTTGGCCCCTAAAATTTTGCATAAAATTGGTAGTCCCTTGATTTTGTTGGTTGATATATTAGGTATGTTTAAGACATTCTCAGCAGCCGAAGTCTAATGTTATGACAGAAGAATAATATTCAAAGTAATCTATTATGTATCTTTAAATCCAAGAACGGAGCCAAGGAAAAGAAATAGTGGTTGTCGCCGCCCCAACTATTTTATAAAAACTCGGTTACTATACTAGAATTTTTATAATTACCGTCAAACTATATAAAATCATCACCTCTAGATTATTAGTACATGAAAATTACATAGTAGCTCAATAAAACTTATGTAATACTGAGTCACTGACTTTTAAGCCATGAATTAAGCACGCGTAATTCTAAAAAGAGTCTCTATTATTGTGCTGGCAATCAATCTAATTTTGAAGGGCATCTTGGTAGATCTTCTAATTCAAGAACTCTAGATGTCATTTTTAACTGCACGAACGGAGCTAGAATTTTATTCTAAAAGTGGTATAAAAAAAAAAGTATGTGGTAAGATCCCCTCGATATAACTGTCAGGTCTTGTGTTCGATCATTCCACCTTCATTTTTTACGCCAATATATTTCGAACATAAAAAATGAGAACTGATCGCGACCTCAGAGACAACATGTTATTCATTTCAAATCACCACTGCACGCAAGCCATTTTTAAGCTTCTTATCGATCAACTAATACGTATATTATATCTAAATGCTGAGAGCTTCCATTATTAAAACTCTCTTAGGGCACCGAAAATCTCAGAACCGACCCTGTATGCGAGGCTAATAACAAGGTCAATTTATCGGTTGGGTATTTTTTTATATGATCTTCTAAGAAAGCACAAAGATCTTTTAAGAAAGCACTAGCTCGATCTTGGATACATCTAGGTGCCCTAGCAAGTAATGTTGCGATTTTCCACAGCTTTTTTCTGCCCTTTTTTTTTTTCCCCCTGAAACTGTTGTTCTCACAGTTGACAATTCCCACCTTATGGGCCAAGTTTTGACCCAATCTACGCCAAACAAATCTTATGAGAATCTCTACATGTCTGTACACATGTATGTATTAAATATTTACATTAATGTGTTTCACCGACATAAATGAAAAATGGCTAAAATTCCTACAAACCCTAGAAGGGAGAAATCAAAACATGTATGCCCAATTATGATGACTAATGGGAGAAGGAAAAACAAGGACGGATGTAAGGGCAGGTTAACCCAAAGCGACAACCCTATCCAAGTTTCAAGTTCGTAATTCTTATAAATAGTTTTACTACAATTATACAACTATATAGGTTCGCCCACTCAATATATTATTTCGCCTAATCCACACTCGAATCTTCCATCCGTCACTGAAATTCCCAAAGGAAAAAATATAAACTTTTTTGCGTTCTTTAATTCTTTCTTTATTTTTCTTTTCCTTCTTTTCATTTTTTTCCTTTCTTCGTAGGTATCGATGCTTACACGAAGGTTATATACTGTAGCAAAAAAACACTTACCAAAACCTACCAATCCAAAAAAAAAAAACTTTCCTTCATAAACCCGGATACTGCACATTGTTTAATTCTTATTCGGTATTTTCATAATAAACTTCTTTTTTCTGTTTATAAATTTCACAACATATATGTAGCTACTATATCTGTCACAATCTTTTTATAGGTATTAGATATGTATCTATATGAACAAAAATCAGAATCTAAAAGGCTTCTAAAATTAATACATAAAGCGCAAACTAGGAAAAAAAAATCGAATGTCGAAATAAGAGTTCGTACATATTTCCAAATATGTTTACGTATCCAATCCTAGTTGCAAACCATTACCCTACTTTGTCGCCTCGACGACAAAAATCTTATTAGAAAATTCACGTCTCTCATAAGAGGTATCTGAAGAACAAAATTAAATTAAATTAGCTAATTACATTGCCTCGACTACCAAGATCAAATTTTGCAGTGAGATTATTTTTGAAAAACCAACACATAAAAAGTAGAAGAGTTAATTTAATTTTTAAGGCGAAGACGACATATATTTTCCCATACAAATATGTAGATATTGGATTAGAGTACCGTTTTTTTTTTTTTTTTTGATCTGTAACAAAAATTTATTAAAACTTGACAGAGGCTACAGGATTAGAGTACCGTTGATCCAATGCCTTTTAGGTTGAAAGTGGAAGCCAGTTCTATGCAGTTGCTTCACTTCAACAGTTTTGACAGATTCGAACTCCCGGTAAACCTTGTGAGAGGCTTCAACTCCCTCATTGTTCAATATCAGTGCAGTTCCAAACACGAACAATATCACCCAAAGGAACTTAGAGGCCTCCATGCAGAGAGAGAGAGAGAGAGAGAGAGAGAGAGAAGGGTTTTGAGTTTGAGTATGAAAGAATTGAGGGAGTTTGTTTGGGGTATATATAGAGGGAGAAGATGGAGGGGTTAGGATAGGGATAAAAACTGGATAAGTTTTAAATAACTGATGTGTTTGTTTTGGGGAGTTTAATTTTTTTCTCAATATTACCTTTTTCTTTACCTCATTCTCGGAGTAAATTTTATCTTCATAAGATTTTGTTTTATTTTTTTGAACAGCAAGATAGGAGTAATTTGTTGGCCAGTGTCTTTTGGTTTTAGAAATCAAAAGTAAGATTATCAGTATGTATATCAATATTGGTTTTTCCCCCCTAAAAAACGTAATAAGCAATGCTACTTTGCTATTTTGTTTGAAAAGAAGAAGGAAATTGTTTTACAGTGGTTTTTTATTTAGATGGTGATGGAGAATGGAAATTTAATGCTATTTAAAAAATTATTTTTATTTTAGTAGTTTTGTTAGGGAGTCTTGCAAGTTTAGAAATAAGTGTTCTAGGTCTCATCTCTGCAATACTTTTTGGAAATATCATTTTTTGGTGGGACCTACACCATTTCAATCAATAAGAGGAAGAGTTTTGTTCAACATTTTTTAAGGGGGTGAACAAAATAAAATTCTAGTGTATCTTGGTTTTAGAATCCAAAAATAAGATTTTCTAATTCATGTCAGTATTATTGGCTTTTCTATCCTTTTAAAACGTAATAAGCAAACTTTGCTTTTTTTTATTTGAAGAGAAGAACATGGAAATTGTTTCCAATAGTTTTTTATTTAGTTGGTGATGCAGAATGGAAATTTAATTTTATTTAAAAGTATAGCATATTTTTATGTTAATCATTTAGCTCAATGAGAGAAATCATATAAGTGCAAAAAATTGAATTGGAGTTCAAGGAAATTTAGATAAACAGTTTCCGCCACCTACTATGGACCTCACCGTGTGTTTATTCCAGTATAATCTAAACTCTTCATTTTATAGGGCCCGCGGAATAGTATATCTATGCAAAAAAAAAGCTTGTTTGGATTTCGAAAGATATATCAAAAATAGAATATTGGTTTATAAAATGGATAACGATTTAAGCACTCCCACTATTATTTACAATCATTGGACTTTATAGTTATTTTGACAACATCAGACCATCCATTTTGAGTCGTGTTTAACCATCCAACTCAAAACCAATTGGCAATGAGTGGAGATGTCGTCCAGGTTCATAAACTAGTTTTCGAGGTGATAATTAACCAATGTGTGGCAAATTCTAACAAATCGAAACTCAATTTTGATATAGTTATTAATATCTGATCAAGCTGATATTTTGTGTGGGTATACTATTCCGAGGGTCCTTCAGCATGAACGTTTCATGTTTATGCAATAAACGCACGATTGGACTTACAAATAGCGGTGGTGGAAACTGTGGGGTTTCCACTTGTAGTCAGAATTTACTCTCATAAATCAAAACGACGCTAAAGGCAATAAAATCGTCTTTCTTTAAAAAAAATAATAATAATACTTCAGCATTTTGTTTTATTGTTGTTTTGATGATATTTGTTAAATCTCTTTATTTCAACTAGTCAAGGCAAACATCAACCCAAACAATTTGACGAGAAAGCAACAATAATTCATATAAGACGACCCTAAAGACAATTATACAAGTTTTACAGGAAAGTTCATGCGAGAAATAATTTTCACACCTCCCTTTTATCCATTTACACTCTTTTTTTGTCTCTTCAGTCATATTGAAATTGCTAAACTACCCTTATTTCTTGAATCACTTTTTCATATGAAAGACAATTTAATACTTCAACTGGATAAAGACCCCAAAGAAAAAAATGAGTGTCAATGACAAATCATTTCCATGTATATACAAATATTCTCAAACCGGTGTTCTTTCCTCGTTTATCTTTATTTTTGCCTTTTTGTCTCAATAAGCTAGGGTTTGCGAGGTGGGAAAGGATTGACTTGACAAGGCTTTAAAAATAAGACTTGACGAAACAAGAAGATGAGAGAGAGAGACACGAGATCAGTTAATACATTTGCACTCCCCTTTCACCTCAGTCCGTTGGCCTTTCAAAGAAAGGGAAATAGAAGGAAAAAAAGGAGGTGCATCACGTGCTTTTGTGCACTATTGGATGTGCCCAATTAAGGTGGAAGGTGGATTGGATGGGCACATTAAATGTGTCTGGGAATGGCAATTTTGACCGAACTAACGGGTACCTGAATTGTAACCGGTTTTTTTTCCTGAACCATAATCGAAATATTCCCCGTGGGTGCGGGTACGGTATGGGATGTGAGATAACCGAATGGGTTCGGTTCGAATCTGGTTTGAGCTAATAACCAAACCGTTCCCCGAACCGAACCGAACCAAACTGGATATGTGTAACTACAAAATTACCCTTCATATATAGAAGCTTAGCGTGTGTATAGCTTCAATACATATGTAAAAGTTTAGCCTTTGTATAGCTTCAATACATTGAATTTCTACTTAGATGTATATTAGTTTTGCATTTAAAATATCTAGATGCATATCTGCATACCTTTTTAATTGACAAATTTGTGGCATTTTCAGTTTAACTGATTTTCATATTTGAATTTCATTAATAATTATTTCATTTTTATTTTCTTTTCTAATTTAACGGGGTACCCAAACCGAACCGATCCCCGATTGGTTCAGTTATGGCTTCAATTTCCCCTACCCGTTCGGGTTACGGTTCGGTTTTGGGTACTCATCTAGTTTTGGGTAATGGGTTCGGATATGGCAATACCCGAACCGAACCGACCCATTGCCATCCCTATAATGTGCCCATTTAATATGCTGGTGAGCGGTGAAATTAAGCCCTCAAAATTATTTCTGGTGCGCGTAAGTTACTATGAAAATCTGAGTTATACCCCTGGTGTCTCATTTTGATAGTTCGCTGCGGAAAAACATGAAATTTTTGGATAAAATCCTCTTTCTTCATTTGTTGAAAGCCACGTAGTGATTTTATCAAATCCTCCCAACTTTTTGTCAAAATTACTAGTTTTTATGAAAATTGATTTTCATCTAATTGAGAATAAAAAATGATTTTATCAAAGCGGTGATTTTAAGGAATTTCAAATGGAAAACTCACTCTCATATATGAACCGTAATTCATTCACATACTAGGTCCCTTTGGAGACATCCGATAAAATTGGAACGATGCAGGTAGGTTATATGTGCTTGAGCCGAATTATTTAGAGTCAGGGTGAGTTCGAAGAGGTTATGGTGGGCTATAGCCCAGGTGGAAAAATATTACATGTAAAGTTTTAGCCCAATAAATTTTAGCCAATCTCATTTTCATGTGTAGTCCAACCCATTTTAACTCTTGGTCCGCCAAACCTGACATCATTTCAAAAAACAGTAACCTTGGCTAGTGTGCTTAGATTTGGACTTATGTTGTTAAATGCAGAGCACTGACATCATTTTCATGTGAGTCAGGGTGAGTTCGAAGAGGTTATGGTGGGCTATAGCCCAGGTGGAAAAATATTACATGTAAAGTTTTAGCCCAATAAATTTTAGCCAATCTCATTTTCATGTGTAGTCCAACCCATTTTAACT
>JAXBDA010007990.1:0-16048 GCA_036023075.1 Gaultheria prostrata
ATGAAATGAATTTATAAAAATGCAATGCTCGTGATTAAAAAGTAAACGTGCCTTAGGGTCGAATTTGTAGTAAATAAGAAGTATTAGGGTGTAAACCGAAGTAATTGGAAATTAAGGGTCCTAAGTGAAATTAGAAATTTAATAACGAAATTAAAGTAATAAAAACGAAATTAAATAATCCTAAATTTTATTAAAATTTTCGGATTATTACATACTTAACCTACTTCTTTGCGTTACACTAATACTTAACCTGCCGTGCAAAAAAAAAACACTAATACTTAACCTACTTCTTTGCCTCTTGAAAGTAGCCAAGACTCTCTGCCTTTCGAAGTTTACACTAAAATTTTTAAACATCCAATCTGTTCATCAAACAAAATTCATACCACACTGTATTGTAAAATTATACGCCCTCCCTCCCGAAATGTTTGTCCTACTTTTAAATTTTAATATTTTATGTCCAATAAACAATGGTTACCCAAAACTTGTAACTTTTTCAAGTTTGCCCTTCATTTTGACTCTAATAAAATAGAAGTTAATCAAATTTTGAATTTAAATTAGTTTTCGGAAAGCGGAAAGTCTTGCAGCCAATGTAATCAGAGAACTTTTCAAATTTAGAGTGCACTTTAAAATCTTCAATTATTCTTCTTTTGGTCTCATTGTTTTGATTGTTAAAAGCATCTCAAGGGTAGAAATGAAAATTTTTACCAACTTTCCTTTGTTAAAAATTGTAAAATTGGCACTATATTTTAGGACAGCCAAAAAAAAATGTACGAAAAACTTTTTGGGACGGAGGGAGTATCAATTTCTAATCGTAATCAGTTATGACTACCATACATCGATAATATCCATATTTTTTAGATACAACCAATTTTTTTGTTTGTCTCTTATTCTTATGTCCGACTACACACTTATCTTTGATCACCAAATTGAAAACCTTTGTTTGATGTCTACAGACATACTCCCTCCGTCCAGATTTGTTGGTCCATTTTGGGGATTTCAACTTTTTTTCCATCACTTTTTGTGTATTCTCTCCATACTTTACCCTTTAACTTTTGCAAATGGACAAACATTTTTGGATTTGAAAAAGTATGTTTGTGGACCAACAAATTAGGAGGGAGGGAGTAAGATATTAGAGCATCACCAATGGAATAATCAAAACATTTAAATAACTAAAGTTAACAATGTTTGTTTAAAAATTGGCTCACATTGGCATAATCAAAGTTAACAACCTTTGTGCCCATTTTATGAATAAAAATAGATTGAATAGTATTTTTTTTATTATGAACACAAAATACCATTGTGACACTCCACATTGTTAACTTTATAAATGTCTTGTATGGATAATCAAAATCTGATATGACAACTTTTGATTATCCAGTTTTAGTTATACCACTGGTGATGCTCTTAGGATAGTTATATTGTTTCTACCTTTTTAAGGAATAAACCAAATCAAAAAATTTCATCATTCATTCATTGATTTTCCTTTATTGGATGAACTCTTTCAAATTTCATTCATTGCCTAGTCTTTATTGGATGGACTGCTTTCTTGATTAATTCATTAGACGGGCGGCTTCCATGATCCAATCATCGACTTTTTTTATTCTTTTTTTTTTTTGGTGCTTCGAAATTTTTTCTTTTTCATCGATTTTTTTTTTATTCTATGCACTGCAAAAGTAGATTGCTTGTCTCACAAAAAATTAACCTCAAGGATCCTTAATACTACTCCCTTCGTCCCTTTTTAAGTGATCCGCTTGGGAAACGTGTATTTTCGTGGACGTTAAAAAAGGCACTTCCGTAGAACGTTTTTAATTTTTTTTTGCACCAAATTAGAGTACTCAATGAGCACTTTAATTTGGTATAAAAAAAATTAAAAAATTATATTGAGAAATATGTTTTTTAGGGGTTTGAAATTGCACGTATTCCCATATAGATCACTAAAAGGGGACGGAGGGAGTATAAGTAATGTTGTCTCAAATCCAGTATCTTGTCACAACTTTACAAAAGAAGAAGAATGGTGTCATGTAATATCTCTGATTGAGATAGTCAATAAGTCACTTCACTTCACGTGCACTTAGCTAAGATCATGTGACTTTTGAACAAAGATTTACATAGAATCATGTAAATGTAGGATTATAGGGGTGTTTAGAAGGTTCATTTTCAGTTTTTTATTTTCAATTTTTTTGGCTTTTTGGTTTTTGGATTAATTATGGTAAAACTGTAGGCGTATTTTGAATCTGATAGAGTGTTTAAGAGAAATGTGCAGAATATATTTTACAACAAGAGTAGTATTTAGGAGATATGTTCGGAATATATTATGTAGGTCTTTTTGCTAACCAATGGGTAAAGTGAAAAAATGAGAATTCAAAATGCTTCTCTCACCCTGTTTTTGGCTTCTTCTCTTTAATGTCAAAAAACTAAAGCACATTCTCACAAAATGCATTTTGTAATTTCCAGCTAAACACCCAAAAGTCAAAAATATAAAAATGAAAAGTTAAAAAAGGGTTGCCGAAACAGGCTCAAAAGTTTTAACATGTTTGATTTTTTTATCTCAGCTCGAGATATAAAAAATACATTTGGATGGGTTTTGAAAAGAAAATTTTGAGATAGTATTTGGTTGGGTTTTTGAAAATGAGAATAATGAAGAAATGATTGGAGAGAGATAAAAAGATAAATGATACCATAATGAGGTAATGAGTGGAGTAATTTGAAAAGGAAAAAATCTTTTTCAAAAAGTTTTTTGAAAATGGGAAAACAAGGAACCGAACAAAGCCGCACCATTCAAGACTACTTTCATGAATCATCATAATACATGTCCAAGTCATTTAGGCTTACTTTGGGTAAAAAAAATTAGTTTGGTTTTTTTTGTCATTATTCAAAAAAAATCGCATTTGTTAATTTTGCGTTGATTTTTTGTGGTTTCTTGATTCGTCTCGACAAGAGGAATCTAAAAAGTATACAATTATGATCAAAATTTTTAAAAAGTTCACTAAAGACAAAAATTATCCAAATTTTTGTGATTTATTGGATTATTTTTTGTCTTTATTCACAAAACTTAAGTCTGATTAATAATTTTATACTTTTTAGATTTCTGAGATAAACATAATATTCTTTTAAATTCATACTTATAGCATTTAAAGTTATAATCAGATGTAAACTATGGTAGGACTCACCTATTAGATTTAGAGTTTTAGTAAATTAAAGTTAAGCAAGTTTCATATATAGAAACATCTCAATAATTTTTTGATATATTTCCTATTATTTTAAATATTTAATTATATGTATGAGAGAAAATATTTTGTTTCTTCTAATCTTACAGATATTGACTTCCAATCATAAAAGAGCATAATTTTTAGAAGACCAAACAGCACGGGGAGAGTCCATTGAGCAACACTTTAAGAACTATTATCTTACGACAAAAATTTATTCTACATCACTAATAATGTAATTAAGACCCTTGCAAGCATAAATAGACAGCCGGCACGACCAAATTTTACGTCTTTTTTATACAATAACCGAAGATTTATGTCTCCTCTTTTATTATTTCTATTTTCTAGATATTAATGACACAGTACGTGTGTAGCAAGTGGAGTGATATAGCCTAGTGGTAGGTACTATATACTTTCACGTATTCATACCTCACCAACTATAATTAATAATACTGGTTTTTGCCGAGCACAAAAAGAAAAAAACCATACATGTGTATATTTATATGGAGAGAGCGAGCATTTGATTCATCTTGGAATTCTGCAAAACTTTTATGCAGTTGTAACATCATTATGTTATCATCTAATTTTTTTATCATGTTTTATTAACTAAAAAATATCTTGTTTAATCAGATGTACTTCGTGTTGAAGATCTTGCAGACCTCTTTTGCCTTTTTGGGGCGGGCGGTTCCCTCACATAACATTTGACACAACTTTTATATAAAAAATATAAACCACCAATTCTGGAGTCTCACACAAATGATCGAAGCCATTCAATTTGATTAAAACGTGTTTTTAAGAGTGACCGTAATTCCGTAAACAAGCAACTCATTCAAATATCGGTAAAAACTTGATCGGTATTTGTCCCTAAATTTGACATGATAAAAACTGAATGAATCGACCAAACCTTACCGATATCCGAATGAGTTGATTTTTTACAAGTACGTATTCTTACAAACATGTTTTAAACATATTGCACTACTCCAATTATTAGCGTGTGGCTCCAACCAGTGTTGTTTCCAATATTGTGTCCCCGGAACCGACCTATATATATATATAGTAACACAACGAATAACACAATATTTAACACAACGATAATCGGAGCCCCACGCCAATAATCGGAGCCATTCAATTGGTTTAAAATATGTTTGTAAGAGTTCCTGTAAAAAAATCAACTCATTTGAATATTGGTAAATGTTTGATCGGTTCATTCATGTCAATAATTTTTTGATATATTTCCTATTATTTTCAATATTTATATGTATGAGACAACATATTTTATTTTTTCTAACTCTTGTATTTATTCACTTCCACTCATAAAAAAGCATGATTTGCAGAGACCAAACAGCAAAGGGAGAGTCCATTGAGCAACACGTTAAGAACTATGGAGTATATCTTATAACAAAATTTTATTCCACATCATTAATAATGTAATTAAGACCATTACAAGAATAAATAGATAGCCGGCACGACCAAATATTATTTCTTTCTTATAGAATAACAGAAGATTATGTCTCCTCTTTTATTATTTCTAGATACTAACGATACACATGTGTAGCAAGTGGAGTGATAGTCCAGTAGTAGACAGTAGACACTATGTACTCTCATGCATTCATACCTCACCAACTGCAACTAATAATACTGATTTTCTCCGAGCAAAAAGACATACACGTGTGTGTATACAAAGGCAGAGCTATTCATGGACTGTACTAGACTGTAGCCCAGGTCGAGGTCCAGAAATGAAAAGAAAAATTAAAATATTTCTATGTAAATTGTAGCGGAATTAACTTCAGCCCACTCAATTCTATTTTAAATCCCAACTCATTAATTCTAGGTTCAGGAAGACAGACAAGACAGTGCATTAACTTTTGGGTACAACACTCCAAACCCTACTTGAGTATATTTTCATACTATATTTGAGTTTAATTTTATTTGTTTGTTCTTACGTTTCTTTTTATTTTTTCTCTCAATACAGTTATATATGTAAGTATATTTTCTGCTTACACTTAATGAAGGCTAAGTTTTCAAATATATATGTCCATTATATTTTAATAAATAATACTCCCTCCGTCCCTTTTATAGTGTAGACATTTTCATTTTGGGATGTCCCTTAATAAGTGTGTGTTTTGAAAAGTTAGTGGGTACATTTTCTATTTTGCCTTTAAAAGTAGATTCCTTTTTGAAAAGTTAGTGGGTATTATTATATTGATAATGGTAAGTAGATGTAAAAGTTGTAAAAGTTGATCATGTGAGAGAAAATAAGTTGAAATTACGAGGTAACATGCTTAAAAAGGGACGGAGGGAGTATAATGAGTAATTTAAAAATGGTACCTAGTAACATATCAATATCGGTACGTACCATACCATCCCAATAACCAAAACGGTACCGTATCCGGTACGACATTTATCATGTTACCACGACAACTACGGAAAGAGCATTTTCAGCTATGAAGCATCTGAAAACTTATCTTCGTAACCAAATGGGGGACAAATTTCTTACGGATTCAATGATTATCTTCATTGAAAGAGAATTTGTTGAAGATATAGACTCAAATTTGATAATAGATGGATTCTACTCTCCAAAACATCGTAAAATCCAACTTCAATGGGTCCATATGTATATTATCAAGCACCATAATTTTTGGCATATGGATGTTCCTCATGACTCTTTTTGGACCATGAGGAAGTTGTTCAAGCTTAGATCTTTGGGACAACCTCTTATCAAGTATATTGTTGGGAATGGTAGAAATGTTTTTTTATGGCTTGATAATTGGCATCCCCTTGGCCCCTTATTACAGAAATTTGGGGAGTCTGTGGTTTATAACTTGGGAAGATCCCTCTCTATTAAGCTGGAGTCCATTATCCATGATGGCAGATGTATGTGGCCGAGACACAGGAATAGAACTACCAGGCAAATCATTGAAGCTACTCCTCCTGGTTTCTTTCCTAATCCTCAAGTGGAAGATGAGGTACTTTGGACTCCTTCTGCTACTGGATTTTATACTGCCAAGTCTTCTTGGGATGCAATTAGACCTATTGGTCAGTAGAAGGCTTGGTACTCTGTTGTTTGGTTTAACCGCAATGTGCCCAAATGGGCCTTTATTGTGTGGCTGGCTTGTTTGAAGCGATTAGCTACTAGGGACAGACTCAAGGATTGGGGTATGACTGTTCCTGTTTCATGTGTCTTCTGCAACCAAAGAGATGAAAGCCATGCTCACCTTTTTTTTTTTTACTGTAGCTTCTCTAGAGTTGTGTGGTTTGATGTTTTGCAGAGGAATCAAATTCCACGATGCCCTGGTGATTGGGATTTTGAGATCGGTTGGGCTAGTCTCCACTTGAAAGGCACCGGGTTCAGGTCCACTATATGTAGACTGGCCTTGGCTGCAACTCTTTACCACCTTTAGCGTGAAAGGAACTCCATGATTTTTACCCGAAAGCTTTGCTCTGCTGCTGATGTTACTGCTGCTATCATTGCAGATGTTAGAGGAAGGGTTTGCTCTTGGGGGAAAGTTCCTTACACAAGTGTGAATGCTACTATTTGTCACAACTAGAATATTTCTTCTTCTTTCCTTTGTGGCTTTAGGAATTAAGGCTTTTGCCTAGTTTGTTGTTTTTTGGTTCTTTGGTTGTAATCCTATGGTTCGGCCTTGGATAGAGGATTTCTTGTGGTCTGTTAATAAAATCTTAACTTACCCAAAAAAAAATTAAGACTATTGAAACGTAAGAACAAACAAATAAAATTAATATACCTGTATTGAGAGACTATTGCCGGGGTTTATTTAGCAATGCTGGGAAGTGAATGTCGGGAATATCCTTTTTTGTTGTAGTGACTCTTTAATATGTAAAACATAGACAGTTCTGATAAAAAAAAAACCTCAAAGGGTCCAGAAGAAGACTTTAATGCCACATATGCATTAAACATGATCCGATCACGAGGTTATTGACATTCGACGATCTCCATTTTTTGTGACAATGATGGAATCAGCAATACGTGAAATTCTAATAGTTCAGATTGACCAATGTAAAAATAAACTCGGTAACGACCTTTAAAATCAATACGTTAGATGTAGTTGATATGAAACCAAGTCTTGCGTTGTAGTTTAATGTATAGTAGCCATGCGACCGCGACATAATCACGATGATCGAGAACGTTGATTTAATCATTGTCATGAAAAATTGGCTCGATTGGGTTTAGATAGCTACTCTATCAAGAACAAGTTTCCTGGGTAAAATGAGGTTTTTTGTCCGATTAAGTGTGTATCGATACCCGATTAACTTCATTATAGGTAAAAATGATCTAATACATATAACGTAAAAGCTAGACGGTTCTGATCGGCAAAAAGGTACCTAAGGCGGGGTCGGTTGGTACACCATTAGACTTTAATGCCTCTGGATGCATTAGACGTGATCCAATCACAAGGTTGTTGACATTCGATGATCTCTGTTTTTTGGTGACAATGATAGAATTAGCGATGTGTGAAATCCTAGCTGTTCAGATCGACTAATGTAAAAATAGACTCAGTAACGACCTTTAAAATCCATACGTTGAATTTTGTTGATATGAAATTAAGTCTTGTGTTGTAGTGTAATGTATAGTAGCCACGCGACCGCGACACAATCACGATGATAGAGAATGTTGATTCTGTTTTACTTGTTGATTAAATCGTTGCCATGAAAAAATGACTCGATCGGGTTTAGATTGCTATTCTATCGAGACGAAGTTTCCCTAGTAAAATGAGGTTTTTTTTTGTGAGATTAAGTGTGTATCTATAACCGATTAACTTCATTCTTGGTACGAATGATCTAATGCATGTAACATAAAAGATAGACAGTTTCGATTGCCAAAAAAAGTACCTAGGTGGGGCTCGGTTGGTACATCATAAGACTTTAAGTCCTCTAGATACATTAAATGTGATCCGATCATGAGGTTGTCGACATCCGATGATCTTCATTTTGGTGACAATGATGGAATCAGCGATACGTGAAAATCTAACAGTTCAGACCGTTCAATGTAAAAATAAACTCGGTAATGACCTTTTAAAATCTTTACGTTGACTTGTGGTTGATATGAAACTAAGTCTTCTGTTGTAGTTTAATGTATAGTAGTCATGCGACCGCGACACAATCACGATGATCGAGAACGTTAATTTTGTTTTACTTGTTGACTAAATCGTTGTCATGAAATATTAGCTTGATCGGGTTTAGATAGCTATTCTATCGAGACGAAGTTTCCTTAGTGAAATGAGGTGTTTTGTCCGATTAAGTGTGCAATGATACCTGATTCACTTCATTCTTTGTACGAATGATCTAATAAATATTATGTAAGAGATTGATGATTTCGATTGCAAAAAAAAAAAAAAAAAAGGATCTCAAGTGGGACCAGTTAGTACATCATAATAATTCAGTGCCACGGAATGCATTAAATGTGATCCGATCATGCAGTCGCTGATATCTGATGATCTCTGATTTTGGTCACTTTCATAGAATATACGAGAAGTGGAATTCTAATGGTTCAGATTAGTCATTGTGAAAATATCACTTACAATTTGCTAACAATATAGACATAATGATTGCACATCACGAGCACACTGAATAATTAATTCCCTCCCAAATACCTTACCCCCTCCATTCCCCAAAATATTTCACGTGAGAAGTGAGAAATTAAAGGCAAAATCTATACTCCGCCCAATGGGCTTACTCTAAGTGAGGCCATGCCCTTTAAATTTCGTACTTTTCTGAGAGGGCAATTCTATTAACAATCACAAAAAGGCTAAATTCAACCAACTAAAATTTACCCGATCTAAGATAAAAATACCCTTGTGTATAAAGATTATTTTGTCCCTAATTTAAGTGGGATGTATTTAGTACAAACAACCACACACTATATACAACCCAAACCCTAAAAAAACTCCATCCATCAGCCACCATTATCATCATCGGGAAAAAAAAGAAAAAAACGTTAAACTCCCTCCAGCCGCCATTATCATCATCAGTTCTTCTCTTCTTCTTCACCTCTCATCTCAAACCCTAAAAAAACTCTCACTCCCCTCCCCATTGCTCACCTCTCCCTCAATGGAGAACCCAATGGAAGGTTCTTCCCATTCCATTGACCCACTTGTCACTACTCTCATATTTCGAAACACCAATGGGGCTCAAATTTATGATTTTAAGTGGCATGGAGGTAAACAAGGAAGCTGATGGGAAGAAAATAGTGGTTTGAGAGGCAAAAACAACACAATAAAATAAGACCCAGATTCCAATTTTTCATTTTTTGTCGTGCGCCGTTCGGATTCCCTGTATTGAATTTGAACAATATTTTTGGATTTGAATGTTTTAAATATGTACCTTAATTCGGATTTAAAACATGAATTGTTAGTTTAAAACTAATAGATTTAAATTCCCCTGTATGCTTCTTTTTTTGAATCCAAAGTTGTTTTGAATATTCAGAAGTTAAAATTTGAACTAAAATAACTACCGACTATGGACAAACGTGGGATGTGTAGAATTCGAATATGTGCCTTAATTGGTAGGGTAATTCTTTCTCATTTTTTATAATCATATGGTACCAGAGTCCAGCCTTGATGTTTTGAAGGCTTAAAGCAAAAACCAAACGGAGGCCTTTCTCAAAATCTTAATGTGTAAAATGTAGTCATCACTAACCATGTAGAGTAAGATCAAGAAATTGGAGTAGCAAAGGTCCAAGAGGTAATCATTGTAAAGACTCGAAAATTTATATTTATTTTTCGTAAATAACAATGGGGTAATGAGGAATTGTATGAAATGACAAAATTGACTAAGTGTTGGAGTGTTGGTGAGATATGTGTTGATTGGGGTGTGTTTAATTTACACAAGTCACATTTGGACTTAAGGTGTAATTAATGAGATGTGTGTGTGTGTATTGTGTGGTATATGAGAAGAGAGAGAGAGACCACTCCCCCCTATTTTGGCAGGCCCCTGTCTCCCTCCTCCTCTCTCCTCCATAACTCCTCCCACATCAATCCTCACCAACCCAAGTAAATCCCTCATTTCCAACCTTAAGTCATTCACAAAAGCTTCCTAAAATCTAAAGATCTACGCATTGGTGTGCTTGTTTCATCCCGGTATTTGAGAAATTTTGCTTGGAGTTTGGAGCTTGAGCTAGGGTTTCACTTTTGGAGGTATTTTTCTAGTATAAATCCCAAGAGGTAGGGGAATCTCTATCAATTCTCAATGCAATATGTTGATTGTTTGTGGGTATATCCCTATTTGTGCTCAAATCTTCTTGTTCTTGTTAAACTTGATTGTGAGACCTTGTTCTAGCAAGTTTATGTTGAATTCTACCTACCTCATTGCTCCCTTACATGAATTCTAAGCCCTTTAGTTGCTAATTGAACCATACCATGCTCCTTTACCATTGATTGTTTGAAGCTTTGACGGAACTCTTTGAATTTGAGTTTTAATCACTTTGGAGATGGAAAATGCCATATAAATCTAACCTATGAATCCTACATTGTACTCACTTGTTGTTGTTGTTGTTGGATCCCAAGTTGATGGCCTAACTCACCCTCCAAAGCTCTCGCAAAACCCTTGAACCAAAACCCATCAAAATCCCCTTGAGTTATGCTCAAAATAGCTCGTAACCCAATTGGATCGATCCAATTCTGCTCATGGATTGATCCACTTTATTTCTTTTGGGAACAGACCACTTTGGATCGATCCACTTCTGCCTGTGGATCGATCCAACTCCTCTTTGGCCAAATTTAGCCTATTTGACCATTTTGGCCTTCGATCGGGTAACGTGCGTGCTATACTTGTTCTTATTGACTTGAAACACTTTGAGATACCTATCATGAACATCATGAAAGATATTTGTTGAGTTCTTAAGTTCCCTTGGGGTTCAAGTGACGGGTTTGACACTTAATAATGCGAGTTGACGGTTATCGAGCGAACTAGGGTTTTTGAGCTTTGATTGATTCAAAGTATCTAAGTCTTCTACACAAGAAGTGCTCAAGGATCTCAAGTTTGGAAGGATTCTTTATTGCTTGAGGATTTCAAGACCGGAAGGATTCCTTATTGCTTAAGGATTTCAAGATTGGAAGGATTCCTTATTGATCAAGGATTGCATTACAGGCCATAATAGTTGAGATACATATTATTTATGTTTCCTTATTTATGAATGTATGTATATCCATAGTGTTTGCATGTGTGATAGTTTACCATAGTTGGACAACATGGTAATATTTGGCCTTTGACCTAGATCACGGTTTTTGCAAACATGTTAATTTTGATAAGTCTCACAAATTTTTTAAATAACTAAGTGGGAGAGGGAGTTTATTTTGTATAAATCTCATGGTCTCCATTATTAGTATGTAGATGATATGGTTAATTTTGTGTGTTGGTATTAGAACCTTCCTCCCCATCGGACAAAATTAATTATGGCATCATCGGTACTTACTTCCTTAGAGGATAGCTCCATGATAATTGTTGTGTGGATTACTCCTCCATCTGGGGTAGTTCATTTCGGAACAATAGATCTTGAGGTTAGGTAATGGTATACACTTAGCTATAAATAACAAGTATCCTCTCCATCTGAGTCACTGCTTTTATTTATAGGACCGAAGCAAATTAGCTATTTAATTTTATTGGGCACGGTTTAGTGCTTAGATAGTAAAATTAAAAGGTTGTGCCTATCTACACGAATGATGAAGAGTAGTGGACCTACCCATCGAGGCATACTCTTCACGGTGTGTAGGGTTGCTAATATTTTTCTTTTAATAGACTGGTTGAGGGAACCAATTTAATAGAAAAACAAAAAGTTTTTTGTTGCCCTTCATAATTGTTGTTATGTGATTCTCGGATTCAAAAATTCATTTTTTTTTTCAATCCACTTGTTGTCATACTCAAAGAAAACAAATTTACTGGACCTAATTTTGTTGACTAGAAAAAGATCTGGATATTGTGTTGACCACTTAGGGGACCAAATTTGTGCTCTCTGAGGTGTGCTCTCGCAAACCTATTTAAGGATTGGGTTACGATTGATGAGGTGGCGCTGTGTTACATTCTGACTTTTCTGCCGAATGTATTGCAACATCAGCATCAATTTATATAGAAACTGCCTATGACATGATGCATAACCTAAAACATATGTTTGGAGAGTAGAATCGTGCAGTTAGGCAAGTTGCAATGGGGAGTTGTGGAGTATAACATTTGTTGAATGACCCTAGTCAGGGATCATGTTTTGAAGATCATAGGTCTTCTGAACGAACTCGAGATCCTAAGAGCTGATATTGATGGGGAAACTCAGGTTAATATTATGCTACAGATGCTAGCTAAGCCTTTTTAGCAGTTCCGCCTGAATTACAATATTAAAAAAATGCATTATTGTTTTGACGGAATTGTTGAAAGAGCTTTAAATTAGCTTGGGGTCTTTTGGTTAACAAATAGAAAACTGTGCTTGTAGATGAAGAGGTTTCTACTTCTTAGCCGAAAGGCAACAAGAAGTAGAAAAAGGTTCAACAACAAGCCACGGTTCTTCAGGAAGTTCATGGGCCTAAAGGTAGAGTGAATAAGCCTAAGGGCAAGTGTTTTCACTGTAAGCAGAAAGGACTCTAGAAGAAACGTTATCCGATTTATCTCAATAATGTGAACAATCAAGGTAAATATTTTTCACTAGTGGTTGAATTATGATTAGTGGTGTTATCTACTAGTACCTGGTGTGTAGATACAGGTGCCACTAATCATGTTAGCAATTCAATGCAAGGGTTCCAGGAAACCTAGAGACTTAGTGATGGATAGATTTATCTACATATGGGAAGTGCTATATAAGTAGCAGCAGTTGCAGTAGGCATTTAATTTTGAGAGATTGTCTTTATGTTCATTGAATTAGAAGAAACTTAGTTTCGGTTTCTAATTTGGTTAAAGATAGATATTTTGGTTTATTTTAATAACTATGTGGTTATTAAGTTAAATAAGCGTTTTATCTGTTCTGGTTCATTGGTTGACAATCTCTACATTAGTAATCTTAGCTTTCCTACGATGCAACTAAAAGAGTTGAATAACACTAATAGATTGTCATGTGAGAGAAAGAGCCTTCTAAGTTGAATCTAACGTATCTTTGGCACTTACACCTAGGTCATATTAATCTAAATAGGATTTTTAGACTGGTTAGGGATGGACCTTTGGGTTCATTAGAAGTGGAGGCACTTCTAGTGTATAAATCCTGTTTGGAAAGTAAAATGACTAAGAGGCCCTTTTCAGCTAAAGGGAATAGAGCCAAAGAACCGTTGGAATTGGTTCACTCTGATCTGTGTGGACCTATGAATATTCGAGAGAGGTTGTTTTGAGTATTTCAATATTTTTATTGATGATTACTCAAGATATGGTTATATTTATTTGATGCACCGTAAGTCCGAATGCTTTGAGGGATTCAGGGAGCATAGACCGGATACGAAAAAGCGTCTGGATAAACGTATCAAGACACTACGATTTGATCGTGGTGGCGAATACCTCTTGGGATAATTTAGGAACTACTTTGCAGAAGAAGGGATTACATCCCAGTTGTCTGTGCCAGGTAGCCACAACATAATGTTGTAGCAGAAAGAAGGAATAAGACTCTTATGGATATGGTGAGATCAGTGATAAGTTATTCAGATTTACCAAAATTTTGTTTTGGGGACATGCACTAGAAACGATAGCGTACATTATTAACTTGGTACCATCTAAGTCAGTACCAACTACACCCACAGAACTGTGGACTAGGTGCAAACCTAATCTATAGCATGTTCGGGATTGGGGTAGTCCAGCACATATGCTGAAAGGGAAAGCAGATAAGTTGGAATCAAGGACAAATGTTTGTTTGTTTTTGTGGGGTACCCTAGAGAAACGAAAGTTGGTCTATTCTATAGTCCTAAGCATCAGAAGTCACTGTTAGTACCAATGCTTCATACTTAAAGGACTATGTCATAGATCATAAGCCCAGTAGTAAGATTGTTCTAGAAGAATTGAGAGGAAATAGACCGGTGCAGATTTCTTCAACACCGATAGTACAAGAGGTTACACTGCAAGAAATTATTGTTGAAACACCAGTACCTCATCGAAGTGGGATGGTTATTGTTCTACCCAGTCGGTATACGTTGTTGGGAGAATCTTGTGATATGATCCCTAAAGAGCAATAAGCCGAACCCTGTAACTACAACGAGGCACTACAAGATAAAGATGCAAAACTTTGATGAAAGATCAAAAGCACTGTTTGTGCGAGCTTAAGAAGTTCCTTTGTGGACTTAAGCAGGCATCTAGGTCTGGGAACATTCATTTTGATCAAGTAATCAAGTCTTTTGGTTTTGATCAATGTTCGGATGAGTTGTGTATCTACAAGTAGCGCAACAAAAAAAGTGATGGTGTTTCTAGTGTTATATGTTGATGATTTCTTGCTCATCGGAAATGATGTAGAAGTGTTGTCTACAGTAAATGTGTGGTTATCCAGCCAGTTCGATATGAAGGATTTAGGAGAAGTCAGTCACATCATTGGGATTAAACTTATGCTAGATCGCAAGCAAAGGATGTTGGGCTTATCTTAAGCTTCCTATATCGATGTTATCCTTACTTATTTTAGCATGTAGGATTCCAAGAAAGGATTCTTTCCTTTCAGACATGGAATCAATCAATCCAAGGATCATTGTCCTAAGACGTCTGAGGAGATGAAAAAAATGAAGGTAATTCCTCATGCTTCAGCAATAGGAAGCCTCGTGTATGCTATGATGTGTACTAGACCTGATACTTGCTTTGCCTTAGGCATGGTTAACAGATTTTAGTCTAACGCTAGACAAGTAGATTGGATTGGTATAAAACATATATTCAAGTATCTGAAAATAGCTAGAGGATTATATGTTGTTGTACCAGTCAGACAATCTGGTGCCTTGTGGGTATACAAACTCAAATTTTATGTCAAATAAGGATTCCAGTAATTCGATCTCGGGATATGTGTTTACCTCAGGAAGTGGAGCCATAAGTTGGAGGAGTATCAAGCATGGTGTATTGCTGATTCTACCATGAAGGCCGAGAATGTGGCAGTTTTTGAAACAGCCAAAGAAGCCGTTTGACTCAAGAACTTCTTGATGGATCTAGAAGTGGTACCTTCGGTGCAGTTAGCAATTTCAATTTATCATGATAATAGTGGTGCAGTTGCTAACTCGAAGGAGTCAAAGATTCGAAAAAAGGGAAAACACATCGAGCATAGGTTATCACTTGATTCGAAAGATCGTACAGAAAGGTGCTATAGCTGTGACCAAGATTGCATAAGTAAACAACCTATCATATCCTTTTATGAAGGGCTTACAGACTAAGACTTTTAATAGTCACGTAGAAGGACTGGGAGTGAGATGCGTGGTAGCATGGTTTTGAGTCTAAGTGGGAGATTGTTAGAAATTTTTACTAAAAGCCTTGCTTTTATGTAATGGATTAATTTTTAATAATAAATATTAATCAGTTTTATCCCTTTTTGATGAGAATCTTTTATGGGCATTGTTTGCATGATATAATTGTATGTTGTGCATGTGTCTTTTATTCTACATAGTAAATGATCTAGTGTGTAGAGTACGGCTTACACACAGAAGATTGGATCATCAATTCTTGTGGAAGCTCCCTCCGTCCCAAAATGTTTGGCTCACTTTCCTTTTTTGGATGTCCCAAAATTAAGGGCCAATTTGAAAAGTCAACAAAGCAAAGTTGGTAAAATTCCATATTTACCCTTGAAATGACATTTAAGAGATGTTTTTAACAATTAAAATATGAGACCAAAAGAAGAATAAACCAAAAAGAAGAATAAATAAAAGCACTAATTCTATTCAACTGCATTTTGCATTTTACAT
>JAXBDA010007991.1:0-16046 GCA_036023075.1 Gaultheria prostrata
GGCAAGTCCAAATATAGAGTTCACTCACCGTGAGTCCCCTGGTGAGTGGATAGGCCTTGATCTGTACGAGGTATATGTGCATATATCTCTATTCCAACTAACGAGATGGCAAAAAATCCGGATAATTGTTTATACAGTGCACTTCCAGTCCGGACTGGAATAATATCTGGACCTCATGGTTCTGGATCAAATCTCAACGATCCGAACCGTTAGATGTGTTTACAACGTGTTTTTAAGGTCCAACGCGAGGATTTGTATAAAAAAAACACTCGGAAGGGGTTGATCGGAGCAGTTTTTGCTAAAAACGCGGTTCGGATCGTTGAGATTTGGTCCGGAAAGTGACGAAAACACAGTGGTAGACAAGTTAACGGCCATCCAACTCCACATCAGCGATTTCCGTTACCCATTTGACAGAAGTAGACGGTGGGGGGTAAATTGATTAACAAAGTGAAAGTTTGGGGGGAAATTTGAAGTTTCGTTAAGTTCAGGGGGTTTGGAGACATTGAGTGCAAAGTTCAGGGGGTTTTTTGAAATTTTCCCTAAATTTTATACTTATAATTTGTGGAATTTTGTCTGTACTAAATCATTGATATGAAGTCAAAGTAAAAGAAAATTCTCATAGATATGTGACTAAATAGATAATATAATTAAAAAAAGGAAATAAATCAAATTAAAATAAATGCCGTGTATGATTTTTAAAATTTTTCGCACCAAATTAAAGTACTAGTCGGTTTGTCGGTGCAAAAAAAATTAAAATATTATACACAGAAACACTTAATTTTTTAATTTGAAAAATGGTAAGAGAAAGTGAAGGACTATTATTTAATAACGAAAGAGTACTAGCTTTATTTTTGTCTACAATACTTCCTCAATGCCAAAATTTTAGTCCCTATTACTAGTCTCACTTGATGAAAAAAAAGTATATATCTTGTAATATATAAGACTTTATATATGCAATATGGATCTTGATCTCAATTAGTTTTATAAAACAAATTTTTTGAAATTGTAAAAGATACTACTATATCATAAATTGAAAGATATAGACCATTGAAAAAAGAATGAAAAAAAGTAAAAATAGACTAAAATTTTAGGACGGAGGAAGTAATTTTTTTTTGGAGCCCTTCAATTTTTTATACTACCTATGTATGTTCTCCACTACAACTTCATTGGAGAACACTTTTTTGCAGCTTCTCTCACCTTCTGCCACATACACCTCTGCTGATCAATTAAGCTAATTTTCCAAACCTCATTCTGTCGACATCACACCTACTGTAAAGCAAAACACTAGTTTTTATCTTTTGTGGAGTTGTGATAAGCACCTCAGACCCCAGCCAATACACCAACGCGTGAAACACATCCCACGTTTTTCAGCTTGTATAAGAATTTCCCACTTCTGGAGTAGCAAAGAATTGACCTTCTATCGTTTGGAAGCGATGGAGCGCTACGAAATTGTGAAAGATATAGGGTCTGGTAACTTTGGAGTCGCCAAGCTTGTCAGCGATAAGTGGACTAGAGAGCAATTTGCTGTCAAATTCATCGAGAGAGGCCAAAAGGTTAGTTTATATTGAATTTTATGGTTGTATTCTTTCTGGGTATCCATTTTTTTTTCATCTGGGTATGGTTTGTTTTGGGTTAATTCTGAGATTATTATTTTTTTAATTTTGTAGATTGATGAACATGTACAAAGGGAAATCATGAACCACAGGTCATTGAAGCATCCCAATATAGTTAGATTCAAGGAGGTTTGTTTGTTTGTGTTCTTTTTGTTCTTTTTGGTGGTGATTTACTATTTCAAGTATATTCCTGTTTTTCTATTACATTGGTGCTCAAGAATGGGGTGTTTTAGTTTAATTTTCGTGCCTTCTATATGTGTTCCTGGTGTCTATTTAAGTAATTTTGAACTATTCTTCTGTTGTGGACCTCTGGTTGTTTTCGGGTATTCGGAGTGGTGGCTTGAATTCTTAATAGTTTGGAAATGATCTATTACACTTGGTTTCTCAATCTTGAATTAGAAAAGAAATGGCTTACAGTTTAGTGGAGTTGGGCCATTCAAGGGAAAGTAATTTTTAGTGCAATAGTTTACCAAACAGTGTGTTTCTTTCCAAGGGAAAACACATAGGCCCTGTGTGGATTTGATGGGCGTTTCCAATGTGAGTAGGCGTGCTAGCCATAAATCCAACTTTTACCAAGCAACTGTGCGTAATGTCGTAGGCCCGTACAAGAGTAACCCGATGATGGCAAGGTCACCGATCCTTTCTTCTCAGTGAAGAGGACTTCAGTAGTTTTGGGCCAAGAGTGACGAAGTTAGAGGTGTGATTTTGAAATTAACTGTTATTTTACCTGAAGAGAGGATTGAAACCCAAGTGGGAAAAAATCGATGTTGGGTTTAGTTGAAAGCAAGTATATTTGAATGTTAATTTTAGCTGCGAAGCATGCCCAACGATTCGATATGCCCAACTGAGAAGGCAGAACTCCTTTACCCTGATCTTACCAAAGAAAAACTGCAAAAACAAAACTGACTAACCACCTACATATGCAGTTTTTAAAATCTTTTCAGATAAGCCCCAACAAGCAGAGGGGGGCCTTATTCTTCAAGGAAGGTTTCAAATTCCTCCTATAGCTGAGAGAATCCTGGATTTGAGTGTCGATTTCAAATTCCTCCTATATCTAGTCAGTAGATTTCCCTTGAAATATGCTAAAATTTCTCTCCCTCCACAAACTGCTGCTGCAAAAGAGCACTTGAGACTGATGCGCCTAAGACCTTTTTACCGGTGACATTGAAACTAAACCTTTCCAGAACATCCTCCCCATTTTATCTTGATACAAATTGTCCCCTGATCCAAGCACGGTAAAGTTGCCATATGTCAGATGTTTTAGTTGGCCAAGTCAAGCAGGACATGGGGCCTAATTGATGAGATAAAGAAGATGTGACATGAGGAAGCGGCCTAACTATCTCTCTGAATTTAGGTGCCAAGCACATCCATCAATATCCATTATCTTTATCCAATTATATCTTCTGGATTTTATTCAATTCTAACTATCAGAAATCCCCAGTTGTGTCGTGACCGAATGGGTAACTTCCATCTTTGCTCCTCAAAGGCACCACGTGTCACATCGCCAATGGAGTATGGACTGTCATTTTTATGTGTGTACTGTAAACACTGTTGCATTCGATAATGAAGGTCTAAAAATCCACTATGAATCAATGTTTTAAAAACCGGATCGGTGAGTGAACCGGAGAAGGGACTGGGTGGACAGGTCACCGGTTCAACTGCACTCGAACCGGAATTGAACCGTGATGTCATAATTATATAAAAATAATATTAATTACTAAAAAATAAATAAATTGAAATATGAAAGGTATGTATGTATGAGAAAATGTTGGAAATGTGAAATTATACTACCTCATTATTTTGGAGTGAAAAGTGAGCAATTGAGCTATTGTTCAAGAAAGGCACGTTATCGGTTGGGAATAAAAAAGGGAGGTCATCCTAGCTGCTATAAATGCATATCAAAGCCCAAAGACTTCTCTGTGTCAATTTGTGTGCATGCGTTGTGTGCCGTGGGCCCGAAGAAGGCATGTACAGCTGGTCTCCAAATAGGAACCACTAATTTTGCTTCTCAGCAGTTCAAAATTTTCTTGTAACGGTTTGGCAGACCCGTGAACAGTTCACACAGGTTGGTGGTTCGACTGCTTTCTTTGAACGGTTTTCAAAATAGAAGCCGGTTCTTGACATATAGTGGTTTTGTGGTTAATCTGGACCGGAGCAAGGACCGGTCCGGTCCAGTTTTTAAAACATTGCTTTGAATTCTTTGGTCCCATTCATATGCAACCAAGTGAAGCCTGAGAGCGTTGTGTGAATTATTATCATGCTTTAAATTGAATGCTGAAACACAGTTTGTAGTTTGCTGGTTAGATAAGTTTTTTGTGAAGCTTGGATTTGCTGAATTGAATGATTATACTATTCAATTAAGTTTCAAGAGTTTAAAACAAAAGGTATAATCTGTAAATCCTCTCTATTGCAGGTCTTGCTTACACCTACTCATCTAGCAATAGTTATGGAATATGCCGCAGGAGGAGAGCTCTTCCATAGGATATGCAATGCTGGCAGATTCAACGAGGATGAGGTAAAGTAGAAAGGGAGAAGTCGATTTGTTTAGCTGCCTAGAATACATGGCTATTTTATTAGCCGAACATCGTGGCTTTTTCAGCTCCATTTTTTCCTCAAAAAGTCAAAGAGAAAAAAAAAAAAAAACTCAGATTCTTTACATCCCAGAAATAGGTAGTTGGATTCTTGTGCCTCTTTGAGCCATTGGGACAGAAATAATCGATACCAGGCATGTGTTTATATGGCGTTTGAAGTAAGTCCATCCAGTTACTCATTCTATTTGAAATGACATCCCATGATTGCATATTTGCATTATGGCTATAGTATCAATATAATGTTGATACTTTTTTCAGAACACATTACATAATCATTGTCACAGTGGGATTTAATTTGTTTGTGGTAAGGTGTCTTTTAAATCTGATGTGCATTTCTTGTTCTAAGGAGTTATATTCTCTGTTCTATCTTGCGGTTAATCTGAGCTGCATAGTACATTTCCTGAATTGATAACCCTGATAGTTATTTCATAGGTGTTACCTTTTTTGAGGGAGAGTGTTTTATCATTTGGATCCAATGCAGTTTTCCTTTAAGTTGTCAGTTGCTGATATATTAGGTTTGGAGTAATTATTAATATTTGTGAGGCAGATAGTTTTCTATTTGGATCGAATGCAATATTGATGGGCCCAGTCTCTACTTCCTTATTATTACCAGTAGCTGAATATAGTATGATGAAAGTTGTATCATAATAACTGTTCTGAGGAACTTAGCTCTTCATTTGGATCCTATGCACCATCAGCCCTATTTCTATTTCTTGAAGTTATCAATACAACTAATACTCGGCTACTTGTGTTTTTCTGTATCAGGCGAGATTCTTTTTTCAACAGTTGATATCAGGGGTCAGCTACTGTCATTCGATGGTATTTACTTCAATCTTCCCATCGTAAATCAAGAGTAATTGAGTCTAGTGGTCTTAGTTTTAAAGAGTTTCACGTGTTGCAGGAAATCTGTCATAGGGATCTTAAGCTGGAAAATACACTTTTAGATGGAAGCCCAGCACCGCGTGTCAAAATATGTGATTTTGGATACTCCAAGGTAATTAATTTATCACTTACACCTAAACCCTCTTTTACTTGAGCAATCTTCTTTAAGCATTCTGCTGCCTGGTCTTGCAGTCGGCTGTATTTCATTCTCAACCAAAATCGACTGTTGGAACACCAGCCTATATTGCACCTGAGGTCCTGTCAAGAAGAGAATACGATGGAAAGGTTATAAGAAACACTTTTATTCTGTTTTCATGCACTTCGTTTTCTTCTTTTGTTGATTAAAATGCATTCTCAAGATCTAATCCTCAGGAACTATAGCTTGCAGATGTGTGGTCTTGTGGGGTCACTTTATATGTGATGCTTTTTGGAGCTTATCCATTTCAAGATCCCGCTGATCCGAACAACTTCAGAAATACTATTTGTGTAAGATTACAAATCTCTCATTCATTATGTGTTACAGCTATTGTTTTTGTCATGTGGGTGGTTCTGATTGTAACATTTTGGCACATGACAGCGGATACTTGATGTACATTATTCAATTCCAGATTGTGTTCGTATTTCCATAGAGTGTAGACATCTTCTATCAAGGATATTTGTGGCTAACCCTGAAAAGGTACTTTCATCTCTGATTTGATTCGACTTACTGAAGCTGCATTTGTGCCTATTACCGATGTTTTATTCAAGTCCACTACTTCATACATATGTTGCACGAATGCTTCTAATTTTTCAAGGACCGAGTGGCAGACACTTTGATACTTGATGTGATGCTGTGTTACACTGATACTCATTAAGTATGTCTATGCACTAGTTTACTTAAAACTCCTATCCGATAAATAGAATCATTTGTGTTATTCTGTAAAGATGTTCCACAAACCTAAAGAAAGTATTTTAGAAACACGAAATCGAGCCATGTTCTAGTGTCCTTTGGATATGATAGTTAGATGAGTATGACACTAACCTTTAGATACATAACGACACCTGACACCCACCCGCATCCATATAACATAAATCTAAACCTGATAGAATGTTGCCTTCCCACCATAGGTGCCGCTAGCATTATGGTTCTTTTCATTCTGAAGAGCTTAATTTATTTCATAACGGAGGTGTTGTCAAGTTTTTATATTCTCCTTGGCACAGTTTCATCCTGTTTTAATTTTGGAAGTGATTGTACTCATTAATTATCGTGGTTAACTTAGGCTTAATGTGCGGTTTCCACTGTTCCTTACGCAGAGAATAAAAATTCCAGAAATCAAAAGACACCCATGGTTCTTAAAGAACCTGCCTATTGAAGTGATGGAAGGAGGAACGTACCAAAGCTACGACGTGAATAATCCCTCTCAAAGCATCGAAGAGGTGCTGGCGATAATACAGGAGGCTCGGAAAACTTCTGAGGGGCTCATGGTCGGGGATAGGTTTGTGGGAGGCAGCGTGGATCTGGTTGATTACTTGGATGATGATGCAGATATAGAAGATGTAGAATTAAGTGGTGAATTTGTGTGTCCATTGTAAGCTGTGAACATACCAGTTGTACTATTCATGAGGTATTCGCTTCCACTACCGTGACTCCATGAGCATTCTGCGAAGGAGACGAAGATTGTTTTGTGTCTCTGTTGTACGACCATCTGTTGTAGATGTTTGTAACTTCATATTTTTGTAATGTATTTATGCTGCGATAGAGTATACAGAAGTGATATTTGGGAATTTACATCCGAAAGATCTCGATCAAAGGAGTGATAGTGTACAAAATGAAGCAGTACAGTACTAATACGTGATTGTGCAGTGTCGTGTAATGACACCATGTTATTTGCTCCGGAAACCTGCTGAAAATCACTTGTTCATTGCGCGCTCTCTCTCCCTCTCTTTCAAACCGCGGTGAAAGATGATTTCGGTTGCTCCTCCTCCGGTTTCTACCGAGAGAATCAAGCTAATGACAAAGTGCAGTTAAGAAGCTTATTAAGAGTGTTATCAGGTAGATGTGTAAACAAATGACAAATTTCTAGCAAAACCAAATTAAAAATGGAGGAATAGAAATTTGGCCCTAAAAGAGACTAGACGATCATGCTGACAGCATTTTTGGACCTGTTTTCATGATCTAAATCTTTGATTATATTGGAAATTTAATCGAGCAATAATGCTATGGACACTAACCAAGATACTTACTAATATACTAGATATGCACGTGATATTTTTTAATTGAACGAGCCTATCCATGTACTACATCATGTACATTTAGTGAAATAGTTTATAAATTAGTTAATGTGTAGCATTGTTAATCGATTCATCAATCCTGACAGATATCAAATTGGTTATCACAGTGCAATTGTCTTACAAAATGACTTTTGATACAGTACAATTATTTTTTTATCAAAAAAATATATCAACAATTTTTTTGATCAAAAAAATATATTCCAAAAATATATTTACTTTTAGTACTAGTATTACTCAAGAAAAGAAGTTAGATACCATAAAAAATGTTAGGATTCAAGAATTTTTTTTTCTCAAAATTGTCCTGTGCGAATCTGAACCATTATGAACCATTCGTATCTCTTTGCAAGACATTTTCGGGAAAACTTTTCCATACCCTAAATACACTCAAATACCATTCGGATCGTACCCAAATGCTCTCAATAGAACCTCTTAGGGCATCTCCAATCAAGCTCTAAACCTCCAAAATAGAGACATAATGTGACATATCGATGGAAGATTTTGTAATTTACCTCTTTTATTCATCAACTTTTTATACTTTATGGAGAGATCCATTGTACTTTTTAGAGATTTTGGTCTCTATATTTAGAGACCCAAAAACAAATTTAGAGACCAAAATCTCTAAAAAGTACAATGGGTCCCTCCATAAAATACAAAAATATAAGAATAAAGAAGGCAAATTACAAATTATTTCCTCAATATGTCACATTCGACCTCTATTTTGAAGGTTTAAAGTTTGATCGGAGATGCTTAACCCCTTTTTTGGCCCATTAAAAGAAAACCCCAAGCCCTATAAGTACAGTACAGAGACCGAAACCCTAGTTTGGAAGTGAGTGAGCAGCGGCCGAAACCCTAGAGCAGAGACCCCTCTCATGTCTTCTCATTTCTGCCGACTTTAACTAAATCTGCTCGAAACCACTTTGCTGAAGCCGTATCCTCGTTAGATCCAAGATGAAGGTAGATCTTTTACACAGTCTCCGTTTAGCATTTCCTCTTGATTCTATCAATTTCTCACCTCATTATACTTTCTCCATCTATGTATTACTCTTTCTCATAAGCATACACTTTTGGATCGGTTTATGTTTTGCAGCTCAATATCGCCAATCCGACAACCGGTTGCCAGAAGAAGATCGAAATCGACGATGATCAGAAGCTGTAAGTTGATCTCCCTTGAATCCCCTTCACCTTGTTTTTCTTTTTCGCTATGCTTATACTCTGTTCATTATATCGTTCGACCCAAAATCTGTTTATTTCATCAGTCATGTGTGTGTTTTGGGAGGGGATGGGTTAGTATTTTTCTTAATTCTTTAGGATACATTCGCTGGATTATTTGTGGGTTATAAGAAACATTTGCGGTATATTGAAATCAGCAAATGTATATGACAGGAAGAATGGGTCACTTTTCAAGGTTTTGGATTAGGGGTTATGATTTGATTGAGCTTTAGAGCTATATTGAGGTAGTTCACCTTCAAATCCAAATATGAGAATGAACTCTTGTTGTTCCGGACGAAATTATTGTTTCTATTTTCTAGTATTTGGAATGGAGAAAACAACTCAACGGAAACCTGTGTTTAATTTGAAAAGAGTTGAATTTGGATTCAGATGTTTGACCTTTTTATATGTGGAAAATGTTTTCCAGCCCACTACTGCTATAACTACCTCACCTTGCTGCCCTTCTTGCCGTGCTACCCTGCCTATCCACCACCACACCTGTAGGCAATACGGTCCTGACATATAGTTTAGTGAGAGGCGAGAAAAATATAACAAGTAAACTTTGGCTCGATAGTTAGAATGCATTATGCAAAATACAACTGATCCAGGATTTTTCACTTATGGCTCTTAGGTGATGATCCTGGATTTTCCCTCCCTATGTGTAGCCTATCCTCCATATATGTGAGGGTGTACATAATATTTTGAGCTTGGCACGATTTGGTATGGCTAATTTTGAAAGTCTCATTCGAACAGAACTAGGCCTTTTTTCAGAGAATGTTGGATTTGGATATCATTTCCTGTGAATATTTTCTGCCTAACCTATCAGTGTGCTAACTTCAAAGGGCTGCTCATTGTGATGGTCCAAGTATAGATTAAGAGTTTAATCACGCATTTCATCTTTCAACTGTCTCTTGCTGGTAGATAGCCTGGTCACATTTTGAACCTCTCTAATAAGATTTTGGGCTGCCTTGGGAGTTGGGACCATGAACTATGTAAACCTAGAGTGTCTCTGGTACGAGATAGATGTAATCATGGATTTGCAATCAGGATGGTGCAATCAAAGTGGGAGCTAGGAGAAAATTGAAATAGCACATCCTTAATATCATGGAACATGAGTGTATCTGAGTTTATGTGTTTAATAAATATTCTTTCCTTATGGGATACCAAAAGTGATTGACCTTTTACTTCCACACTTTTTCTAACTGCATAGCCGAGCTTTGTATGACAAGAGGATCTCACAAGAGGTTAGCGGAGATTCCCTTGGGGAGGTAAGCGCTTGCACTCCTACATCTGTCTGTGAGTTATATTCTGTGTTAATGATTACTTCAAGGCTTTTTTTTCCTTTTGGTTTAATAGGAGTTTAAGGGCTATGTTTTCAAGATTATGGGAGGATGTGACAAGCAAGGATTCCCCATGAAACAGGGAGTGTTAACACCTGGTCGTGCCCGTCTCTTGCTAGTCCGAGGTGGGATTAGTATTCTGTTGGTCACAAATTCTGTTGGTCACAACTGTTTTGTGCATCATGATATTTTTAGAAGGATATTTTTGCATTTGCTACAAGATACTGATCACATTTTAATTTGGATTGGCCAGGTACGTCATGCTTTCGTGGACATGGAAGGCGCAATGGAGAGAGGAGGAGGAAGACTGTTCGTGGGTGCATTGCGAGCCCAGACCTTTCTGTCCTGAACTTGGTTATTGTGAAGAAAGGAGACAGTGAACTTCCCGGCCTGACTGACACTGAGAAACCAAGGATGAGGGGTCCCAAGAGAGCATCGAAAATCCGTAAACTCTTCAATCTCTCCAAGGAAGATGATGTTCGAAAGTATGTGAACACGTACCGCCGAACGTTCACCAACAAAGCTGGTAGGTTTTAATACAATCATGTTAAAAGTTACAAGTGATTCAACAGGCAATGTAGTTCGGTTTTTCTACTTTTCCTATTAGGAACTGCATTATTGTGATGGACCTCCCAATATTTTATGGATGGAACTCTACTGTGCTTTTAGACCATAGTGGTCAATCACATAAAGGTCGCACCTGTTTTCCTGATAACTGCACAAGTACCCCTATGTGTAAAAATAACTCCAATTGACCCCAGAAAATTGTACCTGTTCCTGGAAAACTATCTAATACCCATAGTATCTTTGAATTTTCAAATCACTCTCTGTTTATTATTCTTGATACCAAAACCTTGCCATGTTTAATGTGAATTATTGTGTTGGTTATAACTTGTATGTGAGAATTAGGGCTATTCGTTCATTTTGGTAGATTAAGAATGCTTTAGGTAGCTCAGTTTTGCTTCTAATTTGTTCGTAGTGACCGTGTGTTCAAGTGCTATCTGATAGAGCTTGACCAGTGCTACAATTAATTGGTGCCCCTCTTTAAGTACTATCCGCCGCCAGATGTTAAACCCTTGTTACCTCTAATTTTTTCCCAACTCTAGTTATTTGATATCTATTATGACGCATGAAAATGATGTTTTGATTTACATCCTGTGTCCTTGAGTTAGATGCGTTGTTAGAAATTGTGTCAAACTCCTTAGAGATGATTGTTTTCTAATTTTGTTCCGTTAACTAGTCTCTTTGTGCAAAAATCATTGTCGTCTTTCAGATAACGTGATCCGAAGATGAGGGTCAATTTTTGTTTGTTTGTAACAGTTTTTGTGTTGCATTTGTAATTGGCAGGGAAAAAGATCAGTAAAGCACCTAAGATACAGAGATTGGTTACTCCATTGACTTTGCAGAGGAAACGAGCTAGAATTGCAGATAAGAAGAAGAGGATTGCAAAGGCCAAGACTGAGGCGGCCGAGTACCAGAAACTCCTTGCTTCCAGATTGAAGGAGCAGAGAGAGAAGAGGAGTGAAAGCTTAGCCAAGAAGAGATCCAGGCTCTCCGCCGCATCAAAGCCATCTGTTGCTGCTTAATGCCATGCTATCAGAAAGAAGCTGCAATTTTGTTGTGTTGGGGTTGGTTTTCTTTCGATATGAATTGGGGTAAAGACCGAATTGCCTTTAGTCCATTTTGAGATATTTATGGTTCTTCGGCATTTTTTTATCCTACTTTGAATTCTAAATGTTGGGATGTTAATTTGTTTAGCTGTTTTTCACAAGACTATAAGAGGCTCTTTGCGAATTCGCGCATAGCTTTTCGTAATTTACATTTCAATGCGGTTGATTTTTTTTTTTTGGGAAATTCGACGTGCTTGAGGTCCGTTGGTACGACCTTGTCTGTGTACTCAAAGGCATTGAGACACACTATCAAAGATGAAAAAAAAAACAAGGCGTTGGGACACTGGCTCCTGACTGAAGCACATTGGGTTATACTTGAAACGCGATTTGTTTAGTGGTATTACAATGTCCGATTGACTTGATTTTTTGTGAGATTGTTGTTTGCGTCTGAAAAAGTGAAAGGTTCGAATTATTTTCCTGAGCTCGAAATGAGACCTGAACTCAGAGCACATCAACCTGCTCTGCCTTGCGGCATGACATGGTGCCGAGTACTGCAGAACTGCCGCAATTGGAACGGAGAAGAAATGAAACAGGATAAATTGCCATCCCTTGCACTTCAAGGCCAGAACATAAATTTAGAAGTTAGCGCATGAAATCGAACTCCTAAATCCCTCCATCTTTAGGATCATGGGGACAAATAGTTAATCTTTCTCTACTAACTTTGTGTCCGGTTGTTATTGTGTTCTCATGTGCACCCATAGAAGCGTCCGGTTGTTATTGCGTTCTCATGTCCACCATAGAAGCGAAGGCAGCTTCCATTTCTGAATACAAGTATGTGGATCTTACATTATACAACTTGAATACAAGGTAGTACGATTATATTCATGGCCTGGTAAATGGGTAAAATCTACAGTCCTCACTTACCAAAAAAAAAATCTACAGTCCTCACGGATCCATCTTAACTGTCTTATGCCTTTAATGCTGCGGATATCGTTCACCAACAATAAACGAACTAAGCTATTCGTGTTCATTCCTTAAAAAGCTCGTTCAAAATCCATTAGCTACAACGTCAAACAAACCTTGAATAATTTTTTGAAGCTTATTAAGATTTCAAATCAAGCTCGAACAAGCTACTACGTAATCTGCTCGTCTGGCTTATGATGTATAAAAAAAATCAAGCTACTGGAGATTGGGGTTCGTGTTCAGCTCCATTGAAGCAATGATTTTATAGTGGAACTTAATCCATCACATACATTTCTGCGAAAAAGAACCTTTGTTGGTGGTCAATGCTTCATTTTATAACCAACCAACCAACCAAAGAATAACGGATACGCCCCGCTCCACATAAAAATTGTACCAGGAAAAGCCTACAACAAACAAACAAAACATCAAACAACTAATAAATAGACATAATTCTCCAGTACTCAAGGAGCCTGTTTATTAGCCGAATTAGCTTTGGGGCTTAAATAAGAAAAACAAATATGAGTAGGACATGGTAAAAGTGAGAATTAATTAAGAAGGGGAGATTATTTTATACTTGATTTGGTTGGTAGTTTGTATGGAGGGATAAAATTAGGGGTGATGAAAAAATGTAACAAGTTACTTGCTAACTCTTCAAAATTCATTTTCATATCTAAGTTTGAAGTTTGAGAGAGATAATTGAGTAATTAGAGAAGGGGGACTAATTATAGACAGCGTTGAGGGTGTAGGGGATTAGATAATCCTCGAAATTAAATAGTCCAAACGTGTGTGCCTACCAAACACTGAATTAATTAATCAAGACAAATAGTCAATCCAACCAAATAATTCTGCTAACAAACAGGTTCCTACTAAAAAGGCCCTTAGGATACGAATTCGTAGCCTAATGTTTTCTTCGATACAGGCTAAAACCCCACAGGGACTCTTAGGATTACCACCAAAGAGTGGCAAAGACCCTTGAGATCAGGGATGGAGCCAGAGGGGGCCAGTAGGGGCGGTCGCCCCTGTAAGAAATAGAAAAACTTGTCGTATTATGTAGAAAAATATAAATTTTCCTATGAATTACATAGGCTCGCCCTGTAAAGTATTTTGGAAAAAAAATTCGCCCTTGAGTAGTGAAATTCCTGGCTCCGTCCCTGCTTGAGATCCTCTCGAGCCAAATATGATACACCCCTGCAGCCAACGGCAGCTTGAATAATAACCCAAATGTTTGAATGTTTTCCTCTGAACCTGGAATTTGGGTAGAATGGTCAGGTGATCAAAAGAACATAAACCCAGATCGATTTTGTATGCAATTGGCCCTTGGGCAGAAAATCTTGGATCTAAGCTTGCTATAATTTGGATCAAATCGATATCCATAACGGACAACAGTGACGATCGAGAAGGAGAGATGAAGTGTGAAAGATTTTACTGATGGGAAGAAGAAGAAGACGACGACGAGGAGGAGTTGGAAGTTTTAGAGACAGAAACAACTTAGCAAAAAAACATCTTGTTAGTCCCACATCGACCAAAGGAGGCATGAGATGAGAGAGAGAAGAGTATAAGACGGTTTGGCTACTACCTTTGTTAAATTACGCAGCCGCGTGGTGAGCACAAAGCGAACTATTCTTTCGCCTTTTACTAAAGAATACCGTGTGTTCGCCACAAATAGCGGCATACGCCATTTTTTGGAGGGTCTTCCCTTTGTAGGGAAGCCCCAACCAATTCTCAGTTAAAGATTTTAGCTCTAAGCAAATCTTAAGTGTGCATGTCTGTAAAAGTAAGTTTTGTTTTAGGTATGGGTGGGGTCAATTTATGCGCATTTTGATTCTCTTTTCAAATTTAGATGCTAGAATTAAGAATTCATAAGAAATTACTGTCTCATATTTTCACTTATAAGTTTATTTATTTCTTTAATAAAGTTACTAAATGTCTTTTAATAGAAATCTAACATAATAATTAATTAAACTTTTCTAACTTTTTTGACTTAAAAAAGTAAAATTATTTTAAGCTTTAATTTGTAACGTTTTGACTTATTTGTAGCTGTGAAAGCAGATTTGACCCAAAAAAAAAAAATAATTCAATAATGTTTTTATAAAATGGTTAAGGACAGGACAAGGAAAACATTCGTTCGATAATAAGCAATTCTGCAGCTTGTTAAACCAGAGTACCAGACAGTTTGAACCTTTTCTAACTCTTAAAAAACTGCACTAAATATAATTATAGCTTAATCTTAAGTCTGTTAAATAAATAAGCAAGAAAATCAAAATTTATTAACCTAATGTATAGGGCTAAGAGCTAACATGATACTAGTAAACATTTTTTTGTAGGTTCTCTTGCATGGAGCATCTCTGTTGCATAACTTACGAAGAATTATGAGGTTGTTCCAAGTTCCAACACTTTTCTCCACCACAAATTCATTCGGGCTCCAAGACTACGTGTAAGGACTCTACATAAATCTATGATAAAAAAGAGTATTGAGACATCACGTGGCGGTGCCAAAAAAAGACTGATGAACAATTTTACTTCATAACACAAAGACCATGGCACAAGAATCAACCCCAGTTGTCAAAGGTTTGGACACCTAACATGTCACAATCTTTCTCTAATTAACCCTGCAGTCTCTTCTCCACCTCGATTGTGTATCTCCAGTCTTTAGGGCACTCCAACCCAATTCTCTTATTTAAGAGTTTCAAAATAACAATATATTTTATTTAAAAAGCGCACTACGCGCGAGTAATCACAAATTTATGTTTTTATTTTTAGAGAAATATAATTGGGCATGGGGATCCTACTCAAGTCTCCATCCTGGTGGATTTGAATGCTGATATTTATATCTCAACATATATTAAATAATCGGACCATTATGCCCTTATTAAGGCCATTATTCGTATATATTAGTAAAATTGACTACTTATGTTTTCCATAATTAGTTATACATACACATAATATAGTTAGTGTAAGCCAAATTTTTGGGATTATCACATCCTCTCTTTCTCGCGTATAAACTCCAGATTCCCACCATTCACCACCTCCCCAAATTTCATTCCTCGAATTGAATTATCATTATGGGCTTTAATTTTACGCATATTTTTTGACAGAATTAGGCTTGTCTCAAATAGTCACTGTTTTAAAACAAATGATTGCAAGTCTCACCTGGGTTTCAAAAATAGTGATTACAACCGCACAAATCGTAGACGTCGCAGAGAAAAACAGTCTTATGAAATAGAAGTTTTGATTTGTGATAAATCGAAAAACTAACTAATATTTTTTTTGACGGTAAATATGATTTTAAACTGAACTACCTATTTATTAATATACCATTTTTTTTATCACTGTTTTGAGACCAATTGCGATCTACAAAATCGAGTTTGAAACAGTTTCCAAACAAATATATGGTTTTGAGGTGATTTGCTCCCTAATATTTTGGGCATAGAGAAACCAATTCCCACAGAAAAATTCCCAACAAAGGAATAGGGCCTAACAAAGAAAAATGACTCTCTCTCTCTCTCTCTCTCTCTCTCTCTCTCTCTCTCTCTCTCTCTCTCTCTCTCTCTCTCTCTCTCTCTCTCT
>JAXBDA010007992.1:0-16042 GCA_036023075.1 Gaultheria prostrata
CCGCAAAACGAGGACCTAAAAATAATAAAATTTTTAAAAGAAAACTTTCAAACTTTTTTCATAAATTAAAAGTACTCGTTGATATCTAGTGAATTGTAAAAAAAAATTGAATTTTTTTTTTTTGAAAATTTTGTATTATTTTCAAGTTCTCATTTTGCGGACCGGACAAAAAATTTGGGACGGAGGGAGTAATAATTTCTACAAACAAAATATCTAATACAAGAAAATGTTATATTTTCTAGTTCCTGAGAGCAACAATTGTTTTAGCGATTATAAGTAGATAGTATGTTTATAAGAAGTGCTTAGAGCAAATTTGAGTTCAGATTTTCTAGCATCTTATCAGTACTTCAATTTTTCTTGCTTGCTATCTTTTTCTTTTGTTTTTTTCCTGAGATTTATACGCCTAAGAAGTTCTACGTTAGTTGGGAGCGAGGTTCCTAGGAGAGCCTGACTCGAGAGCGCAGGAGTGAGGTCACCACCCTGATAGGAGGTTCCTGCTACTAAGGATATGGCATTGTGCTGATTTTTTCCAGGGCTAAAAACCATGCTCTAAATATTTCTTTAACTTCCTCTATGCAGTGAACTGGACCCGCATTTGACCATAGCACTCAGGTGTTATCTAGAGTCGAAGGGGATCGAGGAGAACTTTACCAACTTCCTCCTCCTCCACTTGCACCGGAAGGAGCAAGGTCAGTACGTAAATTGGCTTCACAAGTTGGAAGAGATGGTGGCACAAGGTGATGATGGTTAGACTAATGCCACATAAAATTTTACTTAAAGTCGGTCTCTATTGAACACAAAACTAATCGTTGTTGTACTCTGAACGTTGTTAAATAAGTTCATTATTTTGATGCCGCAGCTTAATTAATGTAACATTTTGCCCCCTGACTTCAACATATAATTGAGCAGAATTTGATTTACTTTTGGATCCATGGATTTTTGCGGACTTGCTTGCTTCAAAAAATTTCATGTTAAATTCTTTGAGACACTTCCATGGATTTTTGCGGACTTGCAAACAGAGAATCCACTGTATTTTTTGTCTCCCGATATTTCTATATGCATATTCCATTCGATGTAGACTAAGGCAATTGTGGCTTAATGGTACTGTCAAAATATCGTTGCCAGTATTATGAAACAAAAGCTGAATTCTGAGTTTTTGGGATCATAACACCATATTTTCTTCATCGGAAGATCGGCATCCCACAGATTGAAGAATAAGATTTTGATTCTGGTTGACAATGGCGGGAATAGATTGGAAAATCCAACTCTGTTCGAGGGTGTGGCCTGCGTACTGGTGAAATGTACGGAACTTTTATCAAGGGTTGGTAATGATAATAGATTCATTGATAACGAGATAGCCAAGAACATCAGAAAAAGCATCCATCCTCACACAGAGGACTGGATAACCAAAATCGAGGGTAAGCTTCCCACGTGGACATGCTTACACCTCGCACACTCTTACCGGGCAAACAATGAGCTGTACCATTAAGCACTACAGTAAGATGATTAAACTAACCCCCAACAAAGTTACTCTTGAACAGTAGAATATCCAAAACAAGAGGAAACGACGGTGCTGTAGGGCTCCCTGCAGCACCCCCGGAACCGAAACAAGAACCTCAACACTCTGGTGGATGTTTTCATCCTCTCAGCATTCTAATAAGCTTCAAACGAGGCCCCCTCCAGCTCCAACACTCAAACCTCTAGCAAGGACGGGTGAGAAATTGGAAATTTAAAAAAATGGTCTTTTCTCCAATACAGCTGACAAGGCTAAGGGCAGAATGGATTTATTTTGGCTAGTGATTTTCTCACCCCCTATTTTGATAACTGCATCCCCTTTTTGTCTCGTAGTGGAATTTTTACGCATAAAAATTTCACTTCAAGAAAGTAAAGGTGCAGTTATCAAAATAGAGGGTGTGAAAATCATTTACCTTTATTTTTTTTGAGAGAAATTGGGAGGTGGTTGATGATGATCTGATTCTAGCCATTAATCACTTCTTTTCTAATGGGTTTATGGGTAAGGGAATAGAATTCCAAAACCATTTTACTGATTCCTAAAACTAATACTCCTTCTAGGAGTTCAAGGAAAAAAATTTGTGTACCGAATGGTTACCACGTGTCCATGCCGAGCACAATCTCAGCCGTCCAAAAGTGTTTTGGAGGGCCGAGATCGATTCCCTCTCTCTCCTCTCACCCGACCACTCTCTCTCCTCTTTTTCTCTCCTTTTCCGAACTGTGTGATCGCGCTTTGGACGGCTGAGATTGCCGAACGGGTACCACATGGGCAATACCCACCCGGCACTGAAAAACTTCTCTGACTTCAAGCCTATTTCATGTTGTATTGTGACTTATAAGTGGATCTCTAAGGGTTTTGGTTAATAATAGGCTTCGGTCCCTCCTCCCCCATTAGGCTTGTCAATCAACTTTTTAAAGGATAGATCAATTATCATAAGAGTGATAGTCTTCCTTTGGGGGCGACGCCAGAAAACCCTTTTAGTGGATGCCTTATGTCAAATCATCAAGCCTTCTCAATACAATCAAAGAAATGCTGTGAAAAATAAACTGAGTCTTTTTCCTTTTTTCCTTTTTGCTTCCAATTTTGCAAATTAAAAAGGAAAAACGGAGCAAGTAATGGAAACCGATAATGGAAGGGTGAATGATAATAGGATTATTATGTGTGTATATCCCAATATAATAGAGGTCCTCCAAGTTTAGATTTCGGTCCCAAAATTATGAGCCTATATAGAGCTAAAAAATAGGAAACATAGTGAAATAAGGGCGAAAATTGGGTTTATTTAAATTTGAGGATGAAAACATAACGTCGTGATGAACATAGATGATTGTCCAGATGAAGTTTTGAACAAATGTAAGTGCACAAAGTCAAGACAAACTTATACCAATGTGGGGAAAAAATAGTGCAGGAAAAGAAGAAACAAGTAAATGGAAGGAAGATTGTGACCTGATCAATCTTTTTTGTTGTGGTTTGAACTCCATCTGATAGTAGGAATAAGCCACAAACATGAACATCGATTCAGAAATCACTTAAATGTAACAGTGATCAGATACCACAGAACAACAGAAATTACAAAGCAGCACTGTGATTAGAGGAGTAGATAAAATACACAGTAGCGTGTCCTAACATATAACTCTGTAACCAGACCTCCTTAGGGTTCAAGGTGTCACTTTTCACAAAAAATGGACGTTTTAAGCCCCAATACTAAAGCCCCAATACTAAATCGACCTCTTTTGGATATTCGGTCTTCACCCACAAGTCTACGTACTTGCGTGTGTTCAGTTTTTGCGCAAAACGAACGTCAATTGAATGACTGAACAAACTGAAGTAAACCATAGAGGACTCATCCCGAGCCCAGTGTGTCCAAACTTGTTAGTTGCTAAAATGCATCAAAATTTCATCTCGTACTGAAAAGGGTCATAAGCTGTTGATGTACAGTCACAACATATTCTATTGAAGCATCACAGGAAAAGCAGATCGTCGCAAACATTTTATGTACTATGGGAATCTTCGTTCTTCTGAGTCCCTCGAGGTGGCATTCACGCCTTTGATCTCTTGCTCCTCTTCGGTGGTACTTGCTCCAATTGAGTGATCGGTGACACCCCCTCGCCAGGAGGAGGGCCGCTAGGCAACCAACCACTTCCTCTCCCTGTCCCTCTCCCTCTCCCTCTTCTTCTGCCCCTAACTTTCGCCTTGCTTTTAATGGTGTCCTCCACCTCTCCAATTATCTTTCCCTCTAACTCGACCTCTCCATCTCCTCCTACCTCTCCCCCTCCCCCTTCTCCACCCCTTCCCGATGTTGGCTCAACACCTCCCTGTCCTCCAACGTCGACCTCTCCCTCTCCCTTACCTCCACCTTCTCCTATACTTGGCTTGACCTCTCCCTGTCCTACCTCTTCCCCTATCGTTCCTTCCACCTCTCCCTCTTCTTCTCTCCGGTACTCGACCACTCCGTTGCCTCCAACCCCTTCTCCTCCCCCCGCATCTGCATCGTCTCTACCATGATCCACCTGTGTCAAGCCCCCATCCTCCATCACAGCATCCTCTGATGAATAGAGCACAACCATCATAGAAACATGTTGTAAAGTAGCCTGATCAGTCGTTGCAAGATCAGGTATTGGCTGAGAGGCAGAGCTGGTGATGACCAGGTCCTCGTTACTGTGTTGTGGCTGCATCTCTTCCTGTGGGCCACTACAGAAGTCGCTAGAGAGTGGGGTGGACGCACAAGGTTGTTCTGCAGTGTGGCCGGATGCATTAGCCTGATCTTCGCATGTTCTCCTTGACATCGATGGGTGTAATGTCAAGGGTTCATTGGTCAATCGATGTTGTTGATGCACTTGACATAGCACTTCGTAACATCTGTTTCGTATAGAGGAAAGAGCATGCAACGCCTCAGGACATAGAGTTGTAGTCGCCCGTAGTGCCTTTTCTGCCGTATCTGCCAAATTATAATCATCTGCCACACGCTGCGTCTGTGAAAACAAAAAACCAGAACACCGAAAAGTTCCATTAAAGAAGTTGTAATGCTGCAGTTTAGGGTGCAATAGACAAATTTGGGAAGATACTACTAATTGAACTTTTAGGGGTAACCTACCAAGACCTCAATGACTCCCCCAGTACCCTGGTATCCACTCACAGCTCGATGCGAAGGATTTCCAATCAACACACGTGTCTGCCTCCTGTACCATTGCATGTAGGTGTCCTGGTATTCTATCACTCTATCGGATCTGTTAGCGTGTAGAATTCGATCCCTACGTGCCTCCCATATGGTAATGAATTTAGCATGCTCTCTGGCCCAATCGGTGTTGTGATGGCCACGTCTATCTATGCTGTGCAACCTCCGGTCAGTGTCAAAGCAATCTGGTATATCCTGCACACATCCAAACTGACGAAGTACCCGCTGTGGAAGATGCCACTCCACCAACTCAAAACATATTAGTGGCACGTGGGCCATCCAAATATCACTCCCTACAGTGCAATAATTAGGCAAAACTTCCATCACCGTATCTCCGTATGGCTTCCATATAAACTGAAATTAAAGCATTAGCCATTATAAGTTCTAATGAAGTGGAAACCTTGAGCCTTCATTCATAATAAACAAGGAATTCATATGGCATCAAAGTCGATAAAACATGCCTCATCAAAAGTGAGCCGATTAAACTGGTCCCTATAGACAGTAACCACGTGAGTTGGCACCTGGTCAAGAGCAAAACCGACCCTCCACCTAATATTAATAATGTACAATTCTAAATTCAGCAGCATTCAAATATTAGAGTTTTCAGATAAAGATAACAATTATCGATAACACACTCAATACCTACTGCCCCACGGTCCACCAGGCAACTGCTGGTCTCCATCTTGAATGGGGCCCTGCCCTGGACCAACATCTCGTAACCGCCGGGGCGCAATCCTTGGTAACCTCTCCCACGCCCATATCTGCAAAACATAGTAAATACTCTTGACAGACCACGCTTCAACAAACGAAAGCATGAAGCAACAACTTCTATTGATTGATTCTGCAAAAATAAAAACTCTTTTGTAATCCAAAACAGGGATTTCTCACTTTATTAATCACCAAGTACTTACAAGCTAACATCCACAAATATACTATGAAGCAGTAACTTTTAAACGAGTGGTGTGGGCTCACCTGCAATAACACTAATGGGCCACCTATTTCCTTGTCTCCCGGCTTACTAGCCCGACATAACATACGATAAAGTGTGGCTAGAACTGCACCACCCCAGTTATATGCACCACAACAATCTAAGTCCTCGAGAAATTGTAGAAACATGAGCTTAACCAAATTCTGAGACTTGTCCGGCATCAGAAACCCCCCAATCAATCGCAATATGTATGCCCTTGCATAACAACGCACCATCTCCTCTGTGGCATTTTCTGGTAATTCCCCAAAATTGTCTATAAGCCATTGTATCTATATCCAAAAAAAAAAAAAATTCAGTGTACAAAGTGAAAAACTATATTATGACTTCCAACGAAGGACCTATAACCAACAGTACAAGCACGCTATTGTACCTGCAATCTTCCACCTTTGATATGGGTATCCTCCGGTGAACGCCCTAGTAACCTCTGGCACTCTTCTGCCCAGATAGAAGGAGGGTGAGCATGGTCAACTCCAGTAATAGGGGATCCATCCACGGGTAGGCCTAGCAACACTGATACATCTTGTAAAGTCACAGTGGACTCGCCAGTCGGAAAGTGGAAGGTGTGTGTCTCTTGTCTCCACCTCTCAACTAGAGCTGTGATTAATGCATGGTCCAGCCTAATGAAACCAATCCGCGCCACACCATAAAAGCCTGCGCGTATCAAGTAGTGAAGAACACGGGTATGTATAGGCGTATCCCAAAATCCTTTATCTGCCCGTCGGCACGTCAAGGAAGTAGTATCCTGAGCAGGAAGAGCGTCATTTCAAGATTTACAATGAGTCCAACGACAAAAAAGGAAATGAGCGGTGAACTTGACATTTTTAGAAAACAGTACTTACATGGGTCCGAGTTACAGAATTTACCCCTAATTCATGCAAGAATAACATACCGTAGTTATTATGACTCTACCATAGCAATGGATCGAAACACTGACCGGTTCACTGACCGGTTCGGTGACTCTTAGCCAATCTGTCAGCATTTGCTTTATAACTACAATATCATGCCAACACTAACTTCTATTGTATCCTCCAGGTTTAGGCAAGTACAAATAGGGACCGGACATCTAACTGTAAAGGATGTGATAAAAGCAGTCCCATAACAAATAAAAACTACATTTAAAAAATGTAACTTTCATGGTCCCTATTGTAAAACTTTCACCATTTACTACATCTCACAATGATCAGAATTCATCTACAAATAAGTTAGGTTCGGATGAGTGTCGTTCAATAAAGATAGATCTCCACCACAAAGCCAATAGAGACTTAATTGTTAGTAACTATGCCATAAGGACCATAAAAGGTACAGCAAAATGTTAAAGTAAGTAGAATGGAATTCATCATACGTGTTGCTCCCATAGCCGATCTGACATATGAGGTAGTGTCAAAAGAGGGGGCCCTTGAGACCCCAGGTCCGCCTCACAAATCATGGCTCCTGTGTCGCCAATCCACAAAACAACAAACCACATAAATAAAGGTCTAGCTTTTACAAGTAAGTTGATCTATGAGTATGAGAACCGTATGAATATATGGCTCCGTGATAAAAGTTAATCGAACACATAAAAGTCCAATCCGTACATCGCAAGGTGGAAGAAGAAAAGTCAAGGCATTGAAGTCATAACATAAATGGCTCTTAATACGGGCAACAAAATAGAAAGCAACTAAACAAATTGATAAATGAAATACAAGAGTTGAGTACTTAATACATTGTGCTTGATAAATGACTAATATTTGACAACAATGAAATCTATTGCGAAAAATGAATTAGTTCACATTATTCATCATGAGGGAATCGAAAATGTTATTGCAACTGTAAGTGTCACATTTTGGAGATAAATGATTATGTAAATTTCCTTTTAAACAGTGTCAATTCTAAGCATTGACTTTTTTATGTGATTCTTTCAAGGCCTAGTGCCTATGGGGTACACAAGGCGATTTCTTAAATCTTGTTCCACAATTACCCTATACTTATCAAAGTAGTGAACCTGACAATAAGCATGAGCTGAACACAGCCATTGGAAGGGCATGTGGAGTGCGCCTTTCAAGACATTGCTGAAGGCCTCTGCATGATTAGCAGTTAACATCCCCAACGACGACCTTCTTTTTGTAACAAGGCCCATTTTCTCGGGTCAACCCAAATTTTTCATCCACTTGTACGCTCCTGGTTTGAGAGCTTTTATCTCTTCAAGCATTTTATTTAGCTTTCTTATTGGAACCACAAGCCCTCCAAAGATCCTTCAGCTCTATATCTTTCACATAAAAGAATGTAATCATGGGAAGGCAAAGTCTACCATTCGAAGAAAGAATTTTTTCCATACCCAAACAAACAACGAGGTAACAAATCAAGGGATGGCAATAAAAAGTAAGAAAGCTAGTGCAATCTATATTTCGTGAAAAATACGTATAGTTGTGCTACAACCTCTATTTAGAAAGTTACTATTACCTATATTTTTTTACCAAAAACAAATATATATGCATTTACTTCGTCATGGGCATTCCAATTGCTAGCCCAATTTGTCATCACATATGTATTAAAATAAGCACGGGATTAATATCAATCCACCTCTAGCTGCTAGGAAGAAAAATGATGAAAAACAAAAGGATATGGCATAAGAAATATGCCACATGACATATTAGTAGCTCTCTAAGATTCAAATACCAAGTTCTTACTATTTAATGTCATCAAATAATAACTTCCTTAGATTTCGGATACACAATTAGTGAACTAATCTTAATCTTCCCTACAAACCACAGTCACTGAATTTTTATTAGTTCACCCCAACAATCACATTCACTGAACTAATGTAATTGTTACGAACCCAATGTCTGAGGTCGATTTGGCCTTGTGTATATAAGCTCCTGGGCACTCTCTCCTTGTAAGCGGGTTTTCAAGGGTGAGTTCTACCCACCCATGAGTTTGTATCAGTAATCTGAATTTCATTTGCAAATTTGCAATACTACTAATTGAACCTATCCGGACTGGCACCATCAAATAACACCTCAAATCGACCAGAAAAACATTACCCTAGGAATGTAATCCACGTCAAACCCATTTTACCATTACGAAGCGAACCCATCTTGCAAAATCGATCTAACTGATCACAGAGAATGACCGATTTACTCAGATATGCACTTGAATGGTACAATACACAGGTTCATCATAGATAAGCTGATTCGTGTATTTACATAGATGCTGGATAGATACACCAGAATACGTAGAGTTTTAGAGAGGGGGAGTACCAGATTTCGAATCGACCAAAATCGACGGCGATGAAGCCACTGAACCAGATTCGATCGCAAGTTTCGTGCCCTAGAGACGGGAGGGGGAAATAAAACGAATAGAGCGTGATAGTGAAACACGCTTCGTAACGTACCTGTGCTTAAAACAGACTCCTTTTCAATTTCCATAATCAATAGGCAGTTTTTTTTTCGTTTTGGGCTCGGATTTATTTTTTATTTAAAGTAAATCATCCTTTCATTACACGTCACATGGTTGTTTTTTTTGTCATGGTACCGCCTTTTTAATAGAACGTTGGTACAAAGATTTTTAAATAATCATGAACGAAAATACTTCCATATTTAATTTGGCAGAACCAATGGAGTAACTATAGGAAAACGCAATCGGTTAAAAGAGCCCATCTGTCATTAACGTTCCATGGTGCACTGCCCACTCCTTCCTCATTTGCAACTGCTTGTGCGACAAATTTTGTTGTCGAATAAAAATCAAGTAGCTTTGCTTACCGGTCATCGTCTCAATAAATCACCGGAAAAAAAAAGACTTTCTTTGGAAGAGATACGAGCGTAGGTTCAGGCTACTCGACTCGTGAGGAAAGTATATGAAAGCCGCTTCCAAGAACTACAGTAATTAATAATACTATCCTTTTCGACCTCAAGATTAATTAGATAGAGTTGGGCTTTGGTGCACTTCGAGGGAACATAATAATATGACTTGATCAGACAAGAAATCTCTACCGCTCAAGTACTAAAAAGAAGAAAGGCGGGCAACCCCAATCCACACCGTCCAAAAGTAGTTACCATTGCTCTAATGAAAGGAAAGGAGTATAATGGTTTTTCAACGGGCTTCTTGGATCCGATCTACGAACCTATTCACCGTGCCCGGTGCCTCTTTCTTTCCTTAGTGCATTCCAATTGTTAGTGTTTTTTGATTCGGAGATAATGGATTGGGTTAAAATGCAAAGGAAATTTTGGACTTTGAATAGCTTTTGTTCTTCTTTTCCCCAAGGAAAGTTTCAATATAAGAGGACATTAGAAAAATTTATAAAATAAACTACCACAAAATTCATATATGGGCTACAAAATAAAATGAGCCACAAATGTATAAATAAGTCAGGAATTCGTAAAGGGTGTGTGTACCGAATATGTTTCAATGCACATGTTCAAACACAGTCTCAAGATAGATGCGTTTAAGTCATTTGATGCATATGAATATCAAAACATACATGAGAAACTCGCGCATATTTGATAATTCAGGACACATCCGCGTATGATCAAATGTGTTTTAATCATGTTCCTTTTCATGATAACAAATGACATAATTACAATACGTATAAAAATTGAAGTTGATCATTTTTCCCTTTACCCTGTGTAACCGAGAACCAATTTTCTTATTATTTTAATTCATCTCAACATGGAAATTCAATGAGAAAAAAATCTAATAATTGAAAGTTGAAAGAAGATTACAAAGACAAAAATAAGTCAAATATATAGTAACAATTTTCTTTATTTTTATCTTCTTGTAGAAACTTTCTCCAAAATTTTGATTATTTTATTTTATTTTTTATTTTCTCACTGAATCGGGACAGATATGTAAATTAATTTAGTCCAACCTCAAGCTGAATATGGAACCCACATACATGTTTGCAGAGCATTCGCAAAAGTATTTATACAAGCGTGTGGTCAAGAACCGGTATTTTGCCAGGCGGCGCTGTTTTAATGGGAGTCTATTTGTATTATAAATTTTATTTAAAATATGGAGAAAAAAGTAGAGCGCAAAGTTATAGCAATATTGATCTTCGTTTTGTAATGGCTTGATTCTACTCTCCTGTGATCTTTAAATGAAAGCTAGTGAGATTAAAAAAAAATTTACGATCCAAACCATTAATCTTTTAAATCACTGAGTTTTTAAATTTATTTGTGTGGAAAATCAAATTACTTGGGTACGATTTGTGCCTAATCCATAAATACATATTAGCACTATTAATAAAACCGAGCCCATTCCACTTTCTCAATGTAGTTTCGCCCCTGCGTGTGTTGTGATTATCTAGTCCTCTTATTCAGCTTGAGGTGCGAAATAATAATTTATAATCCCAATCAACCAGTGTGAAATTTTTGTCCTTTCCACGGACACGCCATAAAATTAAACATGGTTTTGTACAGACCATATTGCATGATTGATCAATTGATTTTTTCCTTTGGGGCAAGTTTTTGGTCTATTTTTCCCAGGACGTGACAACCTCAGTGGAAATCTTTACAAAAAAAAAAACTTTTTGAGATTCCTTGCCAATAAACTAGAATTATCCCGGTCTATGAAATGAATAAAAAAAATACAAAAATAGTAAAGAATATTCTTTATCTAAAAATGAGATCCACTAATAAAATATAAAATTCAAAAGTACAAAAAAACCTATTTCTTGTATAAGCCGTCTACCTATTTCGCACGGGTTGCTAGGTCTACGTTTCCTTGTTATGAATGTTTCCTAATTTCCTTGTCTTGTAGACTATATATAAATATAACCAATGGTTTGTAACCTAGCGGTTATCTTCTGGTTCTTCTACAAGCGAGATCAAGATTCGAGCCTCGGCAGAGGCGTTTGGGGTTTAGGGCTATGGATAGATTCTAGACCCCCTTTCGACTAATTCACTAACTCTCCCGTTAACCCCCACTGAGGTATATCGAATGGCAAAAAAAAAAAGACTATTTATAAACATAAAGATATGCTAGGTTTATGTTTTATACACATCACGGAAAGCCCAGGCGCGAGAGAGAGATGGATCAGTTGCTAGCACGTTTACAGGAGCTTCAATTTGATCATCCAGTTGTTTTGACAGGGGAGGCTGATCAGGCCAAATATGTTGGGCATGTAAAAGGCACATTGACTAAAAACCATTTCTTGAAGGATAAAAAACATAGGTTCTACCTGTTTTCGGCTTTGGCAGATACCAAAGTAGATCTCAAGGTTCTATCTCAAAGACTTGGTCTGGGAAAGGCAGGTTTAAGAATGGCTCCTGAAGAAGCGCTACCGAAACGAAAGTACTTATGAATGAATCAGCAAGGCATGTCGCGTTGTTGTTTGATAAAGGATTTATGGATCACAAATCAATATCTCTTAATGCCGGCGAGATTGACAAATTTCTAAATTCCATAGGAAAAGATCCAGTATATGTTGATCTGGAGACTAGGCCGAAAGTTGGTAAGGATCAACCCCCTGATCTAGCATTTCTTGTTCCATCTGATTCGATAATCCTGGAAGGTAGTCCTGCAGAAAAAGGAGGTCCTTCGGAAGGTCTTGAAAGCAACCTGGCGTCGTGAGCAATAAGTCCACATCGGTTGCAATTGCTAAGTCATCCGGAGATACTGAAAAGGATAAACCCGCGATTTCCAAATTGTCAAAGCTCATTTGCTGATCCTGAGAAATTTATTGAAGAAATACTTGAAAGAACATCGGCTATATATAGTTCTTTTAGAGATCACGGAGGAGAATTTTAAGCAACATGGGGGGAACAGCATGGTGCTCTGGTATCAAAAAGTATCAGAAAACATAGATCTTAACTTGGATTTCACTAATCTGGCTACGATGTTTAAGAAAACAGCATGTACTGAAGGTCTTCATGCCGTTGCTTACCAAAAAAGTTACACATGTCCGTAATTGTATTGGATGTTGTTTGTACCCAAATTTGACATTTTTTGTAAAGGGCCCAAAAGTATTGTTTTTTTGGCCAAGTTGGGTTAGATTATGTTGAAAAATTAATGGGCCACATCAATTTTATTTTATTAAGTTGAGGCCCGATTAATTTTGATTATAAACTTGGCTCATTTATTATTTATTCGGTTAATTAGATGAAAGAGAAAACATTCTTTCCACCGCCGGCGGAAACAAATATTTCCTCCAAATCAATCACAGCGGTCCAGTGTAATAGTACACAATCACGCAAACAACTGTGATTGATTTGGAGGAAATATTTGTTTCCACCACCGGCGAAAGTAACTTATTCTCTAGATGAAAACCCATATTATGATGAAGAAGCAGTTACATGTTTGATGCTTCTGTAAGAAATGTTTAAAGGCCATGTGTTTGCTCCATTATCTCGTAGCCCAAAAGCAGAGGAAGTGGGTGTCTCAAGTGGACGGCAGTTGGCTACATTATTGGGATATCTAATTCCTTGTAGTAACTGCTAACAAAGGAGATGTAGGCTATAGTACTGGGACACATGGCAACTTCACATGCCATGATGCGTGGGATAATTTTTTCCAATTCAAAGCCCATGATCTGTTGTGCCGTGAGAGAAGGAAATAGAGGTATTGGTAACCTTCAGTAACCGTCAAACATAGATAATGGTCGGAAGTTACAAGCACACATGGGACATGTGGCAGTGTTTCGAGTGGGCAAGGAGCACAATTCAAGGACCTCTCCATCAGGATTTCATCTATGGCTGAGTTTTTCATTCGATTTTATCCGATAAAATCTCATATTTTATCAAAAAAATCTCTCACTTGATAAAAGCTTCGATGAGATTTTATCAGTGTCATTTCTCTAATGTTAGGAGAAATTACCGTTTTGTCCCCAACCCATTAATTTTGTCTGGAGCCATTACACCAAACACAAACACACCCCAGCCTCTCGACTCCTCTCAATGTCTGGAGCCATTAACCAAAGTTTTTTTTCATTTGCACTTGACCATGTATTTATGGTGGATGTTGATGAATGAGAGAAAAGTAAATATTTTGTAAAAAAAACTTGGTACCGATGGGTAAGTTTTTAACATTTATTTTTGGTTCATAGGCGACGAAAGAAAAGAAGGGCAAATTGGTAAATAAGCCATTGAGAAGAGATTTTTTCCAAAGTAGATTTTATCAAGTGAGAAAACAATGTGATTTTATCACACCCTCATAAAACTCAACTAAAATGAAAAATCTCATTTTATCAAGTGGGAAACTTAGCCTATAAATAGAAGAATTGAAGGCAGAAAATGGGTTCCTCAACCATTAACCTCATGGTTACCCAAAATTTCGGCTCCGGCCACATTATGTATTTACTTTCCAGCAAAGTATTCACTCAATTCCGTTGAGTTTTTATCATTTTTCCACAAGATTCTGGACCGCCTAGATCTTGTTTTCAATTTCCTTGTACCCAAACTTTGTTAAACCGTTAATAAAGTTTGTTTCCTTTTCAACTTTATTATTCCGATATAATAAAGTTCTTTTTCTTCTCGTTCTCTACGGCTATTTTCTTTTTCTCACACGGTTGGGAAATTTTAAGTCCTCGCTCGTAGGCAAACAACGAACCGACATTCGGCCTCACCCTTTGAGCCGAACGCAATCGCTACGTTTAGAAGTCAGAAAAGGCACGCAGCCCTTTTCCACGTTGAACGTCGACAAGTCCTGGCACGCCCGCGCAACCATCGCCGGCGCCATTGAGTTTTTCCCAAAAACAGAGAAACAGATGTACTTATGACAACAATCATCTAAGATATCGTTATTGCTTGAAAAATTAAAACAAGTTATCAGCGAACTCAAGTTTAGCGTTGCCTTCAATTGCACTGTGATATTTTCCATAGCACCTCTAGTCTAGTTTCTTATTACGGATGTTTTCCTAATTTGGTTGTCTTGTAGTTTGTATAAAGATATGCTAGGTTTATGTTTTATACACATCAGAAGATCGATGGGAATAGATTGGAAAATCCAACTCCGTTTGAGGGTATGGCCTGCGTACCGGTTAAATGGGCGGTACGGCTTTGTTTGGTTAAGTTCTCAAAACCGGTTCTCTCTTTTTCAAGTGGTCCCCACCACATGCAACACATGAGTTTCTCTCTCCTCCCCATTTTTGGAAATGCCAGTATAGTTCACATTTTGTGCAAAATGGGTCAATGGGGCCCACTTCAAAGACTCACACAAATGATCTAAGCCGTCCATTAGTTCTAAAATTATTCTTTGAGTCATCTAGAAAAATATCAGGTCAATCGTATAATTTTAAGAATTTGATCAAGTTGTCCAACTTTCTTTCAAACTTCTGTCATAATTCAGGATCCTAAATTGTGAATGAATAATTAGAAGACGGATCAACTACTTATAATTTTTTGAATGATCTGATTTTTTAGGACTGAGCCAAAAAAAAATTTAAAAATTAATGACTGGCGCGGATCATTTGTGTGGGTCTTCAAAGTGGGCCCCACGGATCCATTTTACACAAAATGTGAACTATACTTGCATTTCCAAAAATGGGGAGGAGAGAGAAACTCATGTGTTGCATGTGGTGGGGACCACTTGAAAAAGAGAGAACCGGTTTTGAGAACTTAACCAAACAAAGTGAGTTACTTTTTATTCATGGTTGTTAACTATTATAGATTCATTGATAACGAGATAGCCAAAGAACATCAAAGCACCAATCCTCACACAGAGAACTGGATAACCAAACTCAAGAGTAAGCTTCCCAGGTGGACACGCCTACGCACCCTTACCGGCCAAAAAAATAAACTGTACCTTTAAGCACTGTAGTGTAACATAATTAAACTAACACCTAACAAAGTTATTACTCCCTCCGTCCCAATTTTATAGTTTATTTTGGGAGTTCGTGCCACTTTTCAATGTGTTATATCTTGTAGTCTATAATGTTTTAAGTGATTTTAAAAAATTTGTTTAATAGTTTTCATCGAGATCTATCAAACAAGATCCATATTGGATATAAAAATCATTATCGATTGAAAGATATAATCGATTTTCTATCCGGTTAAGATTGGACGAGGAACTATAAAATTGGGACGGAGAGAGTACTAAATTGTAAAATATCTTCTTCTTTTTTGAACTGGAAACTGTAAAATATCTTAAACAAGTATCTTAACACTATGGTGGATGTAATAAGAGTAATAGTCCTCCTTTGGGGCGACGCCAGAAAACCCTTTTAGTGGATTACAGCTTTATGTCAAATCATCAAGTCTCCTGAAAGAAATGCTGTAAAAAATAAAGGGCTAATTGCTGCCCAGTGGGATTTGGGGCAAAATATTGCCAATTCATGAGACACTTTTCAGGAATTAGAGATGAATGAGAAGGAGAATAATAATTGCAAAGACATGGGATGAGAAATAGAGATGGACATAATTACCCTTGACCTAAACTAGTTTCTCAAAAAAAAGCCCAA